>ML778154.1:1924945-1947675 GCA_009831015.1 Picea engelmannii
CACTGCCTCCCTGACAGTTCTAGGATCATCATCAGTAATAGACAAAGCAAAATTTGAACGAAAATCAGGTGGACTATACCTTTTTGGTAGCCTTCTTTCTCGATCTGATCTCCTCAATACTGGAGTATGAGGATCTTCTTCTTATGATTCATGTTCTTCTGTAGAGTCTGCTTCATTATCCTTTAAATCAAACTCTATCTTCTCTGGTTCTTCCTTACTTGGTAGGACTTCCTGTTTAACAGCATCCTTCATTTCTCTAAATAGCACATCTCGACTATACACTACCTTCTTAGTTTCTGGGTTCCAAAGCTTACAACCTTTGAGACCATCTTTATATCCAATAAAGATACATTTTTCAGCCTTCTTATCCATCTTACTCCTATTTTCCTTTGGAACATGAACATATGCATCGCAGCCAAATACCTTAAGATGTGTGAGAGAAGGTTCCTTACCAGTCCATACCTCTTGTGGAGTCTTGCCACCCATTGCTAATGAGGGCGATCTGTTGACCAGATAACATGCAGTACCCACTGCCTCTGCCCAGAATTCTTGCCCTATCCTGTCACCACTAAGCATGCACCTTGCTTTTTCCATCAATGTCTTGTTCATCCTTTCCGCAACTCCATTCTGTTGAGGTGTATATGGAGTAGTCTTCTGCCTTACTATACCACACTTCTTACAGAATTCTTCAAATTCATTCCCGCAGAACTCTCCACCGTTATCCGTCCTCAACACCTTAATTTGTTTCTCTGTTTGATTCTCAACAAGAGCCTCAAACTCTTTAAACCTGTCAAAGACTTCAGATTTCTTCCTGAGAAAATATATCCAAGTTTTCCTCTGACACATTCAGTAATACTGAATCAGAGAGACACAGTTGAATTGTGCTCTTTGCCTTCCGATCCATATTTTTCCAGTCATCTGCAGAAGTTCCTGTAGGTGTCGTACCTGGATCTACCGCGATCCACTGATCTCTATCCACCAAAAGATCTTCCATCTTGAGCTTCCACAACTCAAAGCTTTTCCCATTAAACTTCTTGATATCCATCTTCAAATTGCTTGCCATTTCTTTTCACCTGAAAAACAATACCGCAGATCTCCCACTGTAACAAGGCTCATCACAGTCCCGAGCCAAACCCTTGACGACAAAGGCGTCCCCCTGAAGCCAATAAAGCTCTGATACCAAATGTAAATTCTAACCTTGTACAATATCTACTGTAAACTGATATTCAGAAAAGAACAGAAAAGATACAATGGTAAATACAAACATTACACAGAGATTTTTCACCTGGAAACCCAAACCGGGAAAACCAACATATATTATATTGATACATTGCTTTACACTATTTACAATACAATATACATATAGGAGCCAGCGGCATCCAAAACCCTAACCCAATGACCTGGATTAGTCCAAAACCCTAATTCCTTAACCGTAAATAGAAAAACCATCGGCAAAAACCATGTGCCGAAAAAACCACCTAATATCATGTGGTCCCGGAAATATGTCGTCCCGGAAACCGGCGAAAATATGTCGGCCCAAAAAAAAATTTTCGGGGGCTCTTCCCCCCTCCACCCCCCCTCTAACCCCCCTGCGCACCCGACAAAGAATATAACACATACCCAACATTTCCGACCGACTGTTCCTTGCTCCCCACACACACTCGACAAAGTATTTCATCTATCACTCTGTTCTAACTTCATACTTTGGGGGGCTCTCTGTTATACATTATTTTTGTCACCCTATGACCGTTAATGATGTAAACCTATATGTTTCCTTCAGAAGGGTCAGTGGCCTGAATTCCTAAAGAAAGAAGGGAGAAGAACTTTCCCTGAGAGAAGAAGTTGTGTTTTCCTCTGTAAAAACCCTATTTTTGAGGATTTTTGTGGGCTGCACCGTAGTTAGGGTGCATAAATGCTTGATTTTCATAGGCTACACTATAGCTAGGGCATAGATCTTTCGCAGGCTACACTGTATACAGGTCACGAAAACCTTTGTACGTGGGAAAAATGAGCATTTTATCGATTCTTCTAGAAGGAGAAGCTTCTATGGTGAGGTGGATTTTGAATGGTTTGGATCTTACTCGCTTTCATGATTTAGTGGGATCATCATAACCTCCTCACCTTATCCTCTTCAACTTGTTATCACCATGATAATTTTCAGATCAGGACCCAAATTTCAGAAATTTAGCAGAATGCCATATCGCTGTGAGGACGTAGCTACATCTGACGGATATGGAAAAATATAGCAGGAGCATAGAGAAGGTAACCCTACAGACCGTGGATCTTGTGACATCCCAGAGCAATGGTTGGAGCCCATATCGAGTGACAAAATGACATGGGATTTAACTGATCAGGGGCAGGTCGGGGAAAACCACTGTGGTGTCGGGCATGGACACGTGGCACCCGCTCAAGTGCATCGGAGCGAAAGGCGATCTGCCTAAAACCATTTCCGTGGAAGCCCCAATATCACATGTCTTAAGTGTCAAATCAATGATTCGTGTAAAAGAATTTGACGACTGGTCAAATCACCACATGACACTCATTCGGGTACTTCATGCCTGTGCGATGTTTGTTGAACATCATCGGATAATGAACTCAAAGGCTAATCATTCGAAATGGATTGGCCAGATGTGGTAAATCAATGTACTCGTCAATAATCCTGTCAGTAATTCATGATTGGAAATCAATAACTATCGATCTTCAGGCATGGGTGACGTTATTCTTCTCACGGTGATCATTGTCTCGTTCGTGAATGAGGAAATCTCGAGTTATTCCAATTCTCTGCATGCTATAGAATTAAGGAGGGTAAAATCATGGCCTCTGAGGATAGGGATAATGTGAATAGAACAATGTCCAACACAATGGTTTTCTCGACTAATGTCCCAATCTCGTCAATAAGAAAGAAAGAAGAGTGGGTTGTGCAGATGTTAGCAACAAAATTCCATACAGAACCCATGATTGAACCAGGAGCAGGGGTTCGACTAAACCATTTTATAAGGGACTTAATCATCAATGAGCATGTGGAAGATCCCTACAGGCAAGTGGTGAAAAAGAAAAGAAGTAAATGACAGAAAGTTGAAGTTAAAGAAGAGATGATGGAGAGCGTCAGAGACAACCAATGTGCCTGGTTGAGTACTTTGCAAGAGGAAATTGACCAGCTGAAATGAGTTCACAGGAAGATCACATACGTCTCAGAAAATTTTGAACAGATGGCAACCAAAGAAAGGGCTCTAGTTATGACATACCTATTCGTAACGGCCTCTTTGAAATAGGATAACGGTTATTGTAAATCATTTCTTTTTTGTAACTTATTTCTATTTCTAGAATCATGGGGAAGTCTAAATGTTTCAGATTCCATAAGTAATTCTCCTATATATGTATTTCCTGGAAGATATGAAGGCATGAAGAAAAAAGGAGCCTGCCCTCTGTGCAGGAAAACTTTGTAAATATCTAGGGCTGAAATGAATAGATATGAAAAAGCATTTTGAACTTTTTATGAAAAGATTCTAATATGTTGTGATATGAGTTATGTCTTCTTTCGTAGTGTATAATTCCTGTGATCTTTTATTTCATTTCACTCTCATATGTTTAAATTGGAGAGACAAAGCCTAGAATTCATCTTATGATGCTCTTGGTTTAGCGATTTAGACTGTGTATGTTTCTTCTTAGCTAATTCAGAATTCATTTTCATAATGCTCTAATGCAATTATTTGTTTCCTCTTTCCTCTTACCACTCTGATTTATTTCAAGTTACAACTCAGATTCATTGATTCATTTAACCTTTATCCTCTAGAGAGCTCTATCAGATGATCATTATTTCCATTCAATTTCAGAGTTTTGACTCCATAGCCCAGGTTATCTTCATTTCTTCAGTAATTTTATTAAAAAACCCTCAAAACAAACCAAATCTAGCCACTGACCATCAAAGAAAAACCTAGTGACACGAGAGATCCCTCTTTGAGCTGAGCAAGCTAGTGCCTCATCTCTAAATCTGGTTTAAAAAGTTACCCCTGACGTCTGGTTTCACAGCCGAACAGATTTACAAGGTGCTAACATTTTGGCGTCGTTGTCGGGGATGAAATTGAAAATTTTTCCCTAGGAAAGAACGACATGGTTGAGTTCTAAGGTCTGAGAGTAGTAGGCACTTAGGCACATATTGGCTACATTCCTGCTCCGGTAACTCCACATAGTAGAAAACTAGTTTGAAGGTGATTCTACTAGTAGAAGAATCCATAAATTCAAATCTTCAATGGTCACTCCATTCTCAATGCAGAATCCATCTTCCAAAACATTGTTGGCAACTCCACTCAAGCTTCAAATTTAATTCAAAGACTTCACTAGAGGATGAGATCCCTTGACAGAGGTATGAAAATACATTATGGAGGAAAACAAGTACTTAAAATTGGATTTTTTCCAAGGCATTTTATTGTTTGTTATAAGTTGCCTCTGCTCCTTCCTTGAAAATGCCAAACAAATTTTTCTTCACCTACTATATTATAATGATGAGCATGAGAATCTTGCAATTATATATCCTCCTCCTAAATTTGTACATTCATATCCTCATTGTATCACTGATTTTGATAAAAAAATTCCATTTGGGCCATGTGATGACCATAACCAAGTTGATGAGCCTCATGAAACCAAGGTTGGTATTTCATCTCCTACACTTTATCCAACACCCTCCAAGACTCAACATAGATACAGACCCTTAAAGTTACCCCACATCCTTCATGATTTTCCTCCAAAACAATATGAGTACCTACCTATGTTTGATGGGGAACCTGATTCCATCTCAGCTGAAAAACACATCCAAGGGTTTGATCATTTTATAGATTTGTTTGCGATTGACCATGATGATGTTTGTATGAGGGCCTTCTCTCAATCCTTGAAAGGAGACACCAAAGAATGGTTTAAACATTTCCAACCTTCTCTCAATCCTTGAAGGATGTCTTTTTAAAGTTTTGGGGAAGGAATAAATCTTTGGATCTACAACTTATAGAGTTATACACCTTAAAAAAGTAGAGAAATGAAACTGTTTCTATATTCAATAGAAGGTTTTCCAGTATCTATTACAATTTTTCCAGAGAAATTCAACCCACTGAAGTTGGTTCCATGCTCCATTATGCAACTACTCTTCATCCAGACTTGTATTTCCTCCTGATGGAAGGAAGACCTAATTCCTTACAAAAAATGTTTAATGATGCTCAGGACATTCAACACAACATCCAAGCATGTAAACAGATCCAAAATGAGGGGTTGAATGCTCAAGAACATGAAAGTGAATATGAATAGAAAATAGTTGATTGAAATCTTGAGCATAGAATTGAAAATATCATAGGCCGTCTTGAAGTTGCCAATGCTAATGATTTTGCAAAAAATTATATTCCACTTGTTGAAAGAGGAGGTGATGAGTTAGCTTCTGATCCATCCCATGATAAGCAGGGGGATGATTGTTTTATGTATTCATTTGTATACGATCAAGAAAATGAATTTGCAAATTAGTTTGTTGAAGAACATGTTGATGTTCCAAGTTTGTTCATGTTAGATGACATTTCATATGTTGTTGATTTGACTATATATGATGAATATGATGATGATTATGATGTTGACTCCCTAGAACAACCAATTGCATATTCTCTATCATAAAATGTTCCGTTTCAGTAGTGTAATGAGAGCAATCAGCCCACATATCACAGTTACAAAGAAGAAAGGATTGAATCAGTTGAAGGGAATTATTTACCTTTATGTTTTTCTTCATTCAAATTGTTGAAAGAAAATCCTAAGATCACCATTGAAGCAAAGGAATGTGTGTTAATGCCAAATCACATTGATTCACTAAAACAAATTGACAAGAAATTGCAGCAATTTTCTCATGTGTTTGATGACCCTGGTACTTGTTACATAGAATATCTTGTCAATAGAAATTTACATCCATTGGTTGAAGACGAATCTGAAAATGAGTGTGTTCAGCAATCCAAAGAAATTGAAAAATGTGCCTATGATAGCAGTGAAGAAAATGAAGAAGGTTTTGAATCAGGTGAAAGAACCCTGCCATTGTGTTTTTCCTCTTTCAAACTGTTGAAACAAAATGTCTATAATGTTTCAAATCAAAAATCCTCTAGGCATAATGTTAAATATGAAGAAAGAAGTGGATTTGCAAATAAAAATTATCTTCCATTATGTTTTTCTTCCTTTGAATTGTCGAAAGAAAATCATGAGATAACAGAGGAAGTAAGGAATTCTGATTGCATTCACAGTGGAACTATTTTACATGAGAAAAATTTTATGAATTAGGAAGACCAACAACCTTCTCATACATTTAATGACCATGTTGTTGATTACATGGAAGGTTATCTCAGTTCAAATTTGTAGCATGTGCTCAACTACCAACTTGGAAATAAATATGATAGTAAATCAACATCATTATTAGAGATGGATTTCTTTTCACCAGGGGTATCATTTCAACCAACACTGTCTTATGATTCAGAAGATTGTTATTTCCAACAGTCTCAACAGATTTTTCAGCCTCTTGGTGGCAATCAACATGTTAAATCAAATGAAAACAAGAATGTGGTGGAAGGGGTGAAATATTATCGTTTCTTTGTGCATATTTTAGAGGATCAATTTGCAGTTTTGTTGGAGGCAATGAACAATCCAAATGTTTTTAGTTTTTTTAGATTTGTATTTATGGATGAATTTTTGAATGAATTATTAGTAAGCAGGATTTGGAGCAATCTTGTGCAAAGTAAACAAATGGTGGATAAAATGCTTTCATGATTTCATTGGCATTTTCATTTTACTTGATTTACAGTTTATTCCAGCAGTTAGGGTAGGTAGGTGTGAATAAACTTGTTGGTCAATCATTTTTTAGTTTGGATTTCCAGTTATGTGTACAATCAGTTTTTATCGGTGTATTCAATGTTCAGTATCCATTTGAGAGTAGTGGGAAAAGTTTGGTTTTCAGTAGACATTGGTGACAGGTCAGAGCAGCGTACACACACATGTGTTGGGAACAACCCCATGGATCAGGCACAAGGTATACAACTTATTTTCTACCTCGTAGGGAGGATAGCGTCCCCAGTTGGAGCCAATGTTATCACCATGACAATTTTCAGATCAGGACCCAAATTTCAGAAATTTAGCGGAATGTCATATCATTGCGAGGGCCTAGCTACATCTGGAAGATATGGACAAATATAGTAGGAGCGCGGAGGAGGAAACCCTACAAACCATGGATCTTGCGACAGCCTGGATCAATGGTTGGAGCCCATATCAGACGACGAAACGACACGGGATTTAACTTATCAGGGGCAGGCTGGGGAAAACCACCATGGTGTCGGTCATGGGCACGTGGCGCTCGCTCAAGTGCATTAGAGCGAAAGGTGGTTTTCCTAAAACCATTTCCATGGAATCCCTAATATCATGTGTTTTAAGTGACAAATCAATGTTTCATGTAAAAGAAGTTGACAGCTGGTCAAATCACCACATGACACTCATTCGGGTACTTCATGCCTGTGTGATGTTTTTTGAACGCCACCGGATAATGAACTCAAAGGATAATCGTTCAAAATGGATTGGCCAAATGTGGTAAATCAATGTACTCATCAATAATCCTGTTAGTAATTCATGATTGGAAATTAATAACTATCGATCTTCAGGCATGGGTGGCGTTATTCTGCTCAGATGATCATCGTCTCATTCGTGAAAGAGGAAATCTCGAGATGTTCCAATTCTCTATGTGTTGTATAATTAAGGCGGGTCAAATAATGGCTTCTGAGGATAGGGATAATTTGAATAGAACAATTTCCATCACAACGATTTTCTCGACTAATGTCCCAATCTCATCAATAAGAAAGAAAGAAGAGTGGGTTGCGCAGATGTTAGCAACAAAATTCCATACAAAACCCATGATTGAACCAGTAGCAGGGGTCCGATTAAACCCTGTTATAAGGGAATTAATCATCAATGAGCACGTGGAAAATCCCTAAAGGCGAGTGGTGAAAAAGAAAAGAAGTAAACGACAGAAAGCTAAAATCAGAGCAGAGATGATGGAGAGTGCTGGAGACAACCAATGTGCCTAGTTGAGTACTTTGCAGTAGGAAATCACCCAGCTAAAATGAGTTCTCAAGAAGATCACGTATGTCTCGGAAAATTTTGGACAGATGGCGACCAAAGAAAGGGCTCCAGTTATGATAGGCATGTTCGTAATGGCCTCTTTGAAATAGGATAACGGTTATTGTAAATCATTTCTTTTTTGTAACTTATTTCTATTTCTAGAATCATGGGGAAGTCTAAACGTTTCAGATTCCATAAGTAATTCTCCTATATATGTATTACCTGGAAGATATGAAGGCATGAAGAAAAAAGGAGCCTTCCCTCTATGCAGGAAAACTTTGTGATTCTCTAGGGCTCAAATGAATACATCTACAAAAGCATTTTGAATTTTTTATGAAAATATTATAATCGGTTGTGATATGAGTTTTGTCTTCTTTTCTAGTGTATAATTCTTGTGATATTTTATTTCATTTCACTCTCATCTATTTAAATTGGAGAGATAAAGCCTAGAATTCATCTCATGATTCTCTTGGTTTAGCGATTTAGACTGTGTATGTTTCTTCTTAGTTAATTCAGAATTCATTTCTGTAATGCTCTGATGTAGTTATTTGTTTCCTCTTTCCTCTTACCACTCTGATTTATTTTAAGTTAAAACTTAGATTCATTGCTTCATTTAGCCTTTATCCTCTGGAGAGTTCTATCAGTTGATCATTGTTTTCATTCAATTTCAGAGTTTTGACTCCATAGCCCAGGTTATCTTCATTTCTTCAGCAATTTTATTAAAAACCCCTCAAAACAAACCAAATCTAGCCACTAACCATCAAAGAAAAACCCAGTGACATGAGAGAACCCTCTCTAAGTTAAGTAGGCTAGTGCCTCAGCTTTAAAGCCGATTGAAAAAGATACCCATGTCGTATCGTTTTGTAGCCGAACAGATTTATAGGGTGCTAACACAACTTATAAAAGGAGAGGAGCTCTCATGGAGAATCTTAGCTTGAGCTTAGTTGGATTGAGCTTGAGAAATTTATGTTGGCTTTGAGATTTTCTTTGTCAAGATAGATTGTGAGTAGCTATTAGATCCATGGTATTAGAATCCTTGGAGCAAGAAGGGTGTGGGAAGAAAGGAACTATTGGAAGGAACTTTATGACATCAAGGCATCTGGTTGTAATATCTCTTCCTATTATTCATATAATATAGCGGCATGCTTCTTTCCCATATAATTATCTTTATTTTATTGCATAATTCCTTGATCATATGCATAGGTTGTCATTGAATATACTTCTACTGCTTTCACTTTGGTTGGTTTGTGTCTCACTGCAGGATCAGTATCACAAGAGCATGGGAGCGAAACAGGAACAACAAAGACATAAGAAGCGACACTTAAAGGTATGTCTCTCATCTTTTGTTCGGTAGTAAAATTGATGATTATAGACTAGGGAAAGTGCCATGTCCTATCTCGTTTTGTTATAGATCTAGGTGGATCAAGGGGGATCGATTCGTGTCCGCACTTAACAATTTACCCAATAACAATAGGATTTTTTTGGGAGACAAAAGGGGCTTTTGAGTGATCGCATGTTTGTTTTCCTCTCGAAGTTTGTGCAATGGTAAGGTCATTTGTGACTAGTTGACCCCTACTTTGCATTTGCACAACCAAAACCTCAACGGGTGGTTCTTGAACCTCAAATATATCATCGCTAGGAATTGGCAAGTCAGGATCCCACATCAACATGGTTGTTTCTTCCGGCAGGTCAACTTCCTCCTAATCGAGAATATTCACTGCTGAGCTATTTGACTGTTCGGCAAGGGAAACTTCATCTAGGAACTGATTGGCCATCAAATTCATGGCATGCACCCATTATGGATAGTCTCTTTCAGAATGTTTCTCTTGATGATAGGTACATAAAGAGTCAGATGCTACATTTCCCAGGTCAATGTTTAAGTTGGATGGAGGAGGTTCAATTTCTCTAAATCGTGGGTTTATTTTGAAAAAGGGTTTATAGGGACTTTGGCCTTGGTTTCCTTCCCTTGCACTTCTTTTCATGTCTACGATTTGATTTTACAGCTTCTTTATCATCCGTTGTAGGTATTCTATGTCTCCACTTCCCTTTTTAGGACCTTTTTTAGTTTGTTTCTGTTGGGGTCTAGTCAACAAGAGTCCTCTCTTGGGTAGAGGTTGAGCTTCTTTCTTAACTAGTGAGACCTGGCCCTCTTTACATTCCTTCATTTGGAATTCAATTGTTTTGGCTTCCTAAAAAATTTCAGCTAGGGTATGCTTGGTGGCCCTTTTTAAAAACATGGAAATAAAATTAGGGAGAGAATTGGCATATACCTCAATATGCAACTCCTGAGTGGGTTTAGCTTCGGGTTGAAATTTGTTCAGGATAGTGGTAAATTTGTGTGCAGAATGAAATTGTTCAAAGTTGTTCTAGAGATTTAAACATGGATGGACTTACCTTGTCACATCAACCATTCAATTTGGGTTATGAGGGTAGTTCTATTAAATCTGTCGCCGGATCTTCAAAGACATTTTAAAATTAAATTTGATCGTGGGTTGATGGCATGGGCATGGGTTGTAACGTGGCCTATAGGCGATTTCAAATTGTTGTTGTTCAATTTGCGCACGAGGTAGAAACAAATGTGGGATGAACGATTAACTAGTCTATTAAATGTCAGAATCCAATCGTATCTTCTGTCGAAAACATCCCATCGTTTAGCTAGTCCAGATGATGAGTTAGGGGTCAAGGTTCTTCTTCGAACACTTTTCATCGATATATTCTAGCAAAATCTCTAACACTGTTCGATATTTCCATACAGAGTTGACATGAAAAAGATGACTTGTAGGCATGATTAGGATAGACAGAAACTTAATATGACTCAGGATGAAACCAAGTCATGTGACACCCCTAGGTGATAAAGACATGTGGCACTTGAGACAGACGTCTTCATTTACTCGATTCAATCAGAATCAAGAATTTCCTTAAGCTATACATTCTAAACCCTATCCTATCTCGCTGACACCAAAAAAGTATCAAGGATTGGTGATTGGCGATAAAACTACCCAAGTGTTCCTGGATCGACTCTCTCAAAAAAGTCTCAATGCCGAAAGTGTATTGGCGATCGACGATCAACGGTTTCTTTAACGCATAAAAAATAGATTGTTTTAATATTTTTATCTTTCCCCCAAACTCGATCAAGTGCATCAGTCATCGACTATCGATGGTTTCTTTATGGATTTTCTAAATTTTTGTCCCTCCAATACTTTGCTGACGTTAATGGGGATTGACTGTCTCTTGAAACTTTATGGTGAATAAATCATGCAAACCAAGTCCACCTTCTACTAATGTCTATGGGGCATCGACGATCAATGATTAGTGTAGCTATGTGTCCACTTTACCTTCTTTCATTTTGCGGATGCCGAACACTGACACTTCAGTCACAATGTTAACTACAGATTCCTAGTTTAGATGTCAAGTTTTTTTAGACACGAGGTTTCATATAACAATTTCAAACAAACCTAACTTGATTTATAAGAGTCATGAAGACAAAAACAAAATAAATCATCCCCCAAAGTGAACCCAAATTAGATAGTAAAAGAAAACAAGTGGTACCCAAAAAGTGATAAAATTTCATAAGGATTTTGGGTGTGTTGAGTGCTCAACAAATGGCGATTTACTTGGTGAAAGAATAATCTTTGTTCCTTCCCTAGGCTTAGCTGATGCAGAAGCTAGTTAAGAACCTAAAAGGTTTTGTTTTTATCAGAGTCTCTTATATCCTTACGTTTAAAATTCCCTCAGTTCATGAATATGGGCTCATCTATGGAGTTTCATCCTGTATTCCACCTTTGTTCCTCTTGACCATGACCCACGCCCCCTTTTAACAAGATTCAAGTAAATCATTCACTAGAACCAAGCCTTTTATTTATCATAATTCACATGCTAAGGTGTTTCTTCGCTACTAGGGAGCGTCCATAGCCCTAGTATAGTCACCCCAACATCACACACCTTAGTCCCCTTCCAGTGAGCATCCATAGCCTTGATGAAGTTATCTGCATACCCTCTCCTACTTTATGTTCATTTGATATAATTGATTTATTTTTGGCAGAGATGCCCTAAGAGAGTGGGAGAGGAGGACGTCTGTTATCTGCAAGATGATATGGTTAAGGTGAAATTTTTCCTAGCTCTATCTTGAGGTACATGTGGTCCTTTCCAACATACCATATTTCCCTTTAGGTTTTACTAGACCACCAGGAGGACAGCTCATCATTTTCCAAGGTATTTTATTCGCAAAAAAATGTCACACAAAATTAAAACAAAAATAAAGGACTCTGCAAAAATAGAATAACATGAAAACAAACACATTGTTTTTTTAATAGCAATATTATTTTAGGGCTTGTCCATTCACCGAGAGGGTCTCACATTTCCCCCTCAAATTTTTCAATTGATACATACCTGCCCCATGTTTCTCGGCTACCTGTAAAGGTCTGAACCATATATTTTGAAACTTTGAATATTTTCCCTTCGGTTCATTTTCTCTATCCCATTTTAGGACTAAGTCTCCTACTTCAAAATTCTTCTCTCTGGCCTTATGCTTGTCAAACCATCTTTTAACTATTTGTTGATGAGGGATGAACTTTGATTTTTATTTCTCCCTTTCTTCTTTCATCATGAGGAGGGTATCAATTCTCTATTGAATAACTAATGAGGGTTGTCCTCTATATCCCTTAACAATCTGAAGAGATGGAAGGTATAGCCCATTTGGGAGAATGGATTCTTGTTTTTATACTAGAAAGTATGGGGAGTTCCCTATAGCTTCTTTAGGTGTTACTTTATTGGCCCATAAGGAATTATGAAGTGAACTATGCCAATTTATTTGATTGTCTGCAACTGGTTTCTTCAAGATACTCACTAGGTTCTTATTGGTTGATTCTGCCACTCTATTCCCCCGTGGATAGTAGCTTCTAGAGTATATGATTATGATTCCTTTGTCTAGAGAAAACTCTATTAGTAGGGTGGAAGAAAAGTAAGTGGAATTATAATAAAAAAGAACGGAAGGCATACCGAACCTTGTGATCAGTTGTTGTTCTATGAATTGGATTACCACCTTTTCATTTACATGAGTCAGAGTGATGGCCTCTGCCCATTTTGTAAAATACTCTGTAGCAGTCAGTATGTATCCATGTTGTTTTGAAGAACTTGGGGTAATTTCTCCTATGAAATCTAAACCCCATTACTCGAATGGTTTGGATATGGCCACTAGTTGGAGTGGGACAATTTCTCTCTTTTCCCTCCCCGTGCTTATTTGACAAGTTTTACAGTTTATAGTGTATGTATGAGCATCACTGAATAGAGTAGGCCAGTAATAGTTGGCTCTTAGTATCTTGTGAGTGGTGGTATTTCCTGCAAAGTGTCAACCTGCAGGACCATCATGGAGCTCCTTCAGAACATTGTTTGTGTCTTCACGTTCGAGACATATCAAAAGTATCCCATCATAATTTATGCAGAAAAGCACCAAATTTATGAGGCAATATTGTGTTGATTTTAGTCTGAGAGCTCTCCTTTCTTTAGGTTTTAGGTTTTCTGGGCAAGTCTCGTGATACAGGAGATAAATTGGTTTTCTATACCAAGACTCTTGCCCTGGGGGAACATATAAATCCTCACTACACCATAACTCCAATTCATTCTCTCACCCAAATTCTTCATTTACTTGGTCTTGGGTTTCATCGGCCAGTTTACACAATCCCTGTCCCTTAACCAATTTGGCAAGTTTTATATCTATATCAAATTCTTGGAAAACTACCATCCAATTTCTTGTTCTTTCCCCCATCTTCTGTTGACTAAAATATGGATCAGACTACAGGATGAGGCACAATAACTTTGGTGTGGTTTTTTAGGATGTAAGATCTAAAATGTTTTACTACTTTGTATACCGCATAACCCTCTTTGTTGATAGCGGGATAATTCAGTTCGTCCCCTTGGATATTATTGATCATAAATGAGACTGGGGCCTCATTGTTTTCATCATCCTTATGAGTCAATACTGCAGCTAAAGATTGGTCAGAGGCAAAAGTATTGAGGAAAACATCGTTGCTAAAGTCGGGACTTCGCAACACTGAAGCTTGAGATATTAAAGTCTTGATATTGCTGAAACCATTTTTTTGTTCGTCATCCCACTTAAATTCAACATCCTTAGGGATCATTTTTTATAAGGGTTTGATAGTTTCAATGAAGTTCGGGGTGAATTTCCTCACAAAATTGATTTTCGCAAAGAAGGATTGCATAGAATTTTTGTTGTGGGGTAAGGGAAGTTAAGCTATTTCCTTAATTCATTATGGATCTATGAGAATTCATGCTTGAGATATAATATGACCTAGTAATTTCCCTTCCTTAACACCAAAGATAGTTTTCTTAGGGTTTAAGGATATACTGTATTTTATACACCTTTCAAAAATCTTGGTTAGATGTTGGATGTGATATTCTTTGTTCTTTGAATACACAGTTACATCGTCCAAATAGAATTCTACACATTTTTTTATCGATCCCCGAAAAGCTATGTCCATGGCCCTATGGAAGGTTTCCCTTTCATTAATTAAGACAAAAGGAATGCTTTTATAAGCAAAGGTTTCCCACTTGATTCAGAAGTTAGTTTTCAATGAGTCTTCCTCTGAAACTAGAACCTAGTTGTAACCTGAAAAACCATATAGCAGGGAGAAAATATCAGAACTAGACACGGTCTGCAAGAGTTGTTCCATCAGTGGGACTGGGTATTTGTCTTTTTCTAATGCTCTGTTGAGGTTTCTGAAATCCACACACAGGCGGATTTCCCTAGACTTTTTCCTAGCGGGAACCAAATCTGCTACCCACACAGAGTGTCTAACTTGAAAGATAATTTTAGCATCTATTAATTTCTTTAACTCTTGATACATGAGGGGTTCCAGAGATGAGTGGTACTTCCAAAGATTCTATTGGAAGGGTTTCACTCTGTATTTTAACGGTATTTTGTGTTGAATAATACGAGTTTCATAAGTTTTCAGATCTCAGTAGGACCACAAAAAAACGTCTTGAAATTCTATGAAAAGTTTGAGATAATCTTTCCTTTCTTATTTAGACACTATCTTGCCTAGATTTATATTTTTAGGGTTTTCCAAGTCTAGGGTGACGTTGATTCCTAAAGGTGGAACATTGAAATAAAAATGTGGGGTGCTTGGCCTCTAGAAGCCCCAAATGATATGCACATGTTCCACCAGGCTCATAAATGCCTCCAAAATGAAAACCCTTTCCTTTAGGAGATAAGATTTCCTTTCTTCTTTAGACACTATCTTGCCTAGATTTATATTTTTAGGGTTTTCTAGTTCTAGGGTGACGTTGATTCCTAAAGGTGGAAAATTGAGTTAAAAATGTGGTGCTTGGCCTCTAGAATCCCCAAATGATACCCACATGATACCCACACGTTCCACCGGGCTCATAAATGTTTCCAAAATGAAAACCCTAGGTCTAGATGATGTCTAGGGTTATGATGGTGATGTCTAGTGCCCTCAAGGGATAATTTCCACATCGAAGAGGAAGGTCCCCCTGGGTATATTTCTGCGAGGGTGCCTCCAAAGGAAATGCCCTTCTTTTTTGTGGTGAAAATATTCAATTTCTTCTTACCCCTAGTTGGAGTTGAAACATCCATCTATGCGATTTAAGCCCCCATGAAGGTTCTAGCTAATCATTCCCTCATGTGTACCTTTCCACTGGGAATAGTCTTGCAGAAAAAACAAGTACGTCCTCCATGGGTTCATAAGTCACAGGGATCATATCATGTAAATCACATCCAATTATTAAATTACCTAAACATGTGCATCAAACCCCCCTATACCCAGAAAAATGCTCAAAGTTGTTATGCAATTTGACAATTTAGGTTTGGAGAAGGTCTCAGGGTGTCCTATTGGGATAACCTCTCTCAAGTTTGGTGTGTTTCCCGAGTGGGATCTAATCCAAGTCATATAAGTGTATAAAGTGGCATGGAGTAAGTGTTTGGGCATGAGGTGCATGTAATAATAGGGAAATGTAAAGTCTTACCTGTGGGTGCCTTTGTAGAGGGTGAGTTGCACCTTGTAATAAATGCAATTGTTTCCTAGCCCACTCATTGCCTTTTATTCTTAGCTCTATTTATTTTGATCTTTTTGTTTTGTGTTTCAAGGAAATAGTTGAAGGCCACTGTCCTGGCTTGATGACCAGAGGTGACAGCATTATCCAAAAACATTTCACATAAATGATAAGGTTGGATCGTGATGAGACCCACTTTCTCTTGTCTATGCTACCAAGAGACACTACCCAAGTTTGGTGACCACATAGGTGGTAGTGTCATGCCACTACATTCCCATGGTCATAATAAGTTAGCTCGTGATAAGACCTCTTATCCATCAACTAGTACCTTGAGTGTTTGTGTATCTTATGGGTCCCCTTTTCTTACTAAGAATATTTTCACTGCTTTCTCGGGGATCCCTAGGCGAATCATCTCAAAGGTTTCTACATTGGCTCTTATATCTTGCCATCTACTTTTATCCTCTGGGCCTTTAACCCCTTCTTCCCATGAGGTAAGGTACAAACCTTCCTAGTGTATCCAATCCCAATGCCCAAACAAGGATAGGGGAGATTAAAGAAATAAAGATGGAAAATGGTAAGTATGGAGGGAACAAACGATGAATTTTCATAGACCCACCTAATAGCAACCCATCCTAAAGGGAAATCAACTTACTAGGGCACCATGTTACCCTTGTAGGTATGAACGAAGCAAAGAGAATAATTTCAAAAAAAACATCATGAAATGAAGAAGGATTCAATACAACATATTCAAGTGGTTCAAAAATTAAAGTGATGCATACCATGATACCCAAACTCATTACCACATGGAGAAAGCCTCACCTCTACTTCAGGACCAGTTTGGTGGGATGGATACTGATGTTGGTGATAAGTGGACTACAGTGAAGAAAAGAGGGTCCCTCTGGGGCCATTCTTAAGTTGCATGGCTCTTGGTACTCCATGTCTAGGACTTATGGGCCTCAAGACATTATCTCTTTAGTTATCCCTAGGCTAGGGGATAACATCTGGCTCCAACTCAGGGACATGTTCTCACCTTAGAGTGCATGAGAACCTCAACATCTATGGTAGGACATGTACCTGCTAAATCTCAACAAAGGATACTAGTAATTCATAGGGTAGTGATATCATTCCTTGTTCATATATGATATAATAAAAAAATAAAGAGAATCCCTAGTCTAGCATATGATCATGAGAATACATATATACATAATGAATCAATATAATATGAAAATGAAGCTACACCTATGATAATATTTCATGCAAATGGTATACACAATGGATGAAAATGCCTACCTAATCTAACTTACTTGTTCATTTAATTCTAGGTGTAATCATATAACCAGTGAAACCATCCTAGCAATACCTCATAATACCTTCCTCTGTGCTTCATCATAAACCAAAAAAATGGCAAGTCAAGCACAACAATAACATGATTTAGAGCATGTCTCTGAGGTGTAGTACATTCGGTGATGGAGTGTGTTGTTAAGCCACTCCTTGTTGTTAAAGTCACCGGTTTGAAACCTGCGGGGACAAAATATCCAACCATGTTAAGGATTGGTGTGGCTCAGGTCAGGCGATCCCTGGGTGATTTTGACATCTTAGATGCCCCTAATTCATGGTTTCTCAAGCCATGGGTTAATCTCGTAGCCAACAGGTCCGACCAAATTAACAAACAAAAAAAAAACATGATTTAGAGCATGCATCATATCATAGGAAGTCATAAATTATAAATAATGGAGGTGGGAAGGAGGGACATAATTATGCGAAGTTACACTTCTAAGAAAGTGCTCAATCCATCTCAGAAAAGGTTCATGAAAAATCAAAGGCTCAAAGGACTGACTCAAAGAGTCTGAAGGTTGGATACCTTGGACTTCATCACATCCTGAGGTTTGGGAAGGGACTAGCAAGAACCTAGAGGATGAATGACAACTTCTCATGGGAAGGTTGGAATACCAAGAGAAAAAAATTCTTCTTAACGCATTCAACCTACCCTTGAATTCTAAAATAAGTCTTTTCCCTGGAGAAAAATTAAGACAAGGGACATGTTTCCCAACTGCACCCTTAATGACATAGCGAGGTAAAGTAATTGAAGGAGGTTGGAAAACCTTGTCACAAGTACTTTGCTCCAGGAAAGAAATGTCCTCACCCTTATCAAGATCTGAGTACAACAGTGGTTTATAATATTCTTCATGTAATAAATCCAAGTTCTCAAAGGAATACTCATCAAAATCATCAAGGTATGATCGAAAATCATGAGGAGAACATAGAACTAGGTCACCCTTGGGTGCTTGGAAAACATCTGTAACTACATCTTCATCATACCCAATCACATCCCATTTATGTTTCCCAATATGTATGAACTCATCAATATTATCAACCATAACACTACCTTTATCATAACACAAAGGGCTTAAAACATCCAAGGGCTCCTCTAACCTTTCTTCACTTTCCAAATCACAAAATAAGGCACCTTCAAAATCTTGGAAAGGGAAATAACTTATCGTATTCACTTTTTGTTGTGTAGGAGCATCGAAGACTTGGATGACTTCATCAAATGAAAGAACAAGCATCATTTCTTCATCCTCATGACTTTCCCCTACATATTTATCTTCATAATATAGAGGATCTAACTTGTCCAAGGATTCCCTTTCTTCTTCACCTTTTGAATCATAGAATAAGGTATCATCAAAAACCTAAAAAGGAAAGTGACTAACCTCATCCTCTTCTTTTCTTGTAGGAGGAAAAATATCTTGGATGGATTCATCAGAGGGAGGACCATGCATTAATACTTCATCATCATGTTTGATATATTTTGGCTCTCAACCTTCAACCAGGTCTTCATTATCCTCGGTAGAAGCATGAGTAAATTCTTTCTCTTCCTCATGGGATTGGAAACCTTCATTAGGATCCCTCTCCTCAATCTCTTGTTGGTTGATGACTTGTTCCCTTCTTTCCTAGAATTTACTAAAAAATATCTCAAGGGAAACTAATCTCTCTAGACTAAGAGTATCTGGGGTATGTTTGGGGTCATCAACTTTGATTTCTGGAGTAAAGAGGTGTTCTCCCTTGAACAAGGAGATATTTTCCTCAATTTGTATAGCCATGTGATAACATTCCTAGATTTTTCTTAGCCATTTTTTACTATGGAGAAACCCTAATTGCACTAAGAGTGTATTGGTATAGAGTTAAATGAAGTACTTGTCTTCAGGATGATGGATTTTAGGAATTTGTTGTAGCAAATTCTCAAACCTGGTATGGAATTATTTGACAGTCTCATTCTTAGTTTGTTTCATGTACTCGATTATTTTTATTATCATGTGGATATCTTCTAGTTTAATACCCCATTTCTTGAGAACAATTTCTTCTAACTGGTCCATAGATGTGATGTTAGCATCAGGTAGATCATCATACCATTTCCTAGCATTTCCGTGAAGAGTGGAAGAGAAATGTTTCATTGCCAAATCCTCAGCATCATCACTGATAGGGTGGAATTGAAAGAAATCCCAGAAATTACCCATATGATCTTTATCCCTAACCCCATCATTACCAGTGAATCTAGAGAGCCAATTTTCATACCTCAAAGGCATTTATTGAGGGTAACCCGAAATTTCACTCATATCCAAGTGTTTAAAATTACCTGGGTCCCATTAAGAAGCCATGGTTTCCTTTATCATTAGTGGAGTCTCCAAATAATCCTTCTAATGTGTATTCTATATGCACTAATTCCCTCAATTAAATTGTTAACCCGAGGTAAGTAAACTTAGAGTTGTGGCACTGTATGAGCCAAGGAAGAAAAGTTAATGGAAGGATTTTCTAGATAAGGAGATGCTCTACTCTAGGGATCTGTTGATACTGAGAGGGGGGTGAATCAGTATCAAGTACAATTTAAAACCTTTTTCAACTTATACTTAAACCATTCAATTATATCCAATGAGCAATGAGAAATAGTATAAGATTTATACCAATACACCATGCACAATATATGAGAAATAATCAATAGTTATTGTTCAAGGGAAGTAATGAATTCCAAAGGTAGCTACAGCTTCCAAATATAAAGGGGGGGATAAACCTCCAAGAGGAATATACAATACTCCAATATCAAGAGATATTTTAACTCTCCATCCTTGCCCCTTCCTTCCACCCAATAATATATGAGAGATAATACAACTTGACATTAAATCATCACCATCAACCAACCATCACATAGAACCTGATAATGCTTCCTAAGACTTCTTCAATTTCTGAAATTATTCAATTATTGGAATAATATGATCCTGTAAATAATATTACTCAATGTATTCTCTGAAACTTCTTCAAGTTTCACTCCTTGAATCCTCCCCAAAAAGAAGTTATAGAGAGAATGGTAGACCTTGTTCAATTCTGGTTTATTCAGGAGAGGGAACTTGTACAGAATGCCCTGCACTCAATATTTAACATCATAATCTGAAACTTGCAAAAAATAAACTACAGTCTGTACTCTTTCCAATGAAAGTGGTCCCACTTCATTGTATTCTCTATGGAGAAGTTATGACTGTTTTACCCATAACACATGTTTATTGACTAGCTTTAGGACTAGTTAAAAATCATATCTTCCACAGAGTGTATCTCCATAATTATAGTGAATAAAGAGATGAAAATTTTACCACAGGTACCTTGATATGTCTTCTCACTACCATAGCAATTTAACCATCTGAATCATTCTATAAAAATGTTACAGCGAAAATGGTAACATACCTTAGAACACATCACCAAAAGACTTCACCCTCCCTTGAAATCCGACCTTCTTTACTTTTGATTTCCTCTGAAATTCAACTTGTTTATCAAATGAATGTATAATGATATGTATTTATACCATTTATGTCATTTCATTTTAACAATAGGGCCAACCCGTCACTTTCTTATTTTGTAATTCTTTTCTTTAATTATCTTCAGGGCCTACATGTACTTCCTTCTTTAATTCAATGTCATCTTCAAAAAATCATTTCTCCTCAACCATGAGGATCCACGTGACGTGCCACCTACCACTGGAAACAACATGATGTATACAATCCATCCATGGGTTTTGTTTCTACATGTACATTTTCCTTCATGTTCAAATACCTTCATCAATCTTGTGGTCCAAAACCAATGACTAGGGTTGACATCAATGACAACAACCAATCTTCCAATGATATCCCCCTTTTTAATTGATGGAAACACTCATGCTCCCCCTATCATCATGATCCCAATTTATCTCCCCCTTTGACATAAATGGAAAATGTTAGGGCTTCTCCCCCTGATTTTAATGGCAAAAGGCAACTCTCTTCTTTGGGGTTGCTCCCCCTGGACATGTGGCAGTCAATAATACTTCACCCTTATTTTTGGTCTTTGGGAATTTTTCTTCCTTGGAATCCTTTTGTGTGGCTTTTGTATTCTTTCTCTTCTTCATGTATAGGATGTATATGTTGTTCGGTCTTCTTGTTGCAATTGTAACCAATATTCCTGAGTTATTTTCTCTTATTTTACATTTTCGAGAGTCAAAGGTAAGAGTGTATCCTTGATCACACATTTTACTAACACTGAGTAGATTATGCTTCAAGTATTCAACCAATAGGACATTCTTTTCTTTTACATTTTTTTTTCCAAGATATACTACACCTTCTTCAAGCATTTTAGTAGATGAGTCATCTCCAAATGCAACATTGCCACCCTTTCTCTTCAAGCTGATGAATTTTTATTGATCCCCAATCATGTGTGAAGAACACCCACTGTTCGTCATCATGAAGATCATCTCTTGGAACATTAGAGGTCTCAATGGGCGTAGCAAGCACAAACTGTTACGCGATATGATCATGGCAGAAAGACCTGATATAGTCCTTCTACAGGAAACAAAATGTGCCTCAGAAGACATGGATAAATTGCTCCCCTACTGTTGGAAGCAAGGGGCAGTTGTTGCGATAGACGCCATAGGCACGGCAGGCGGTCTAGCTATACTCTGGAACACGGGATCTACTCTACTAGAAAACTTTATAACCACACGAGGGTCCATCACTGCAGATTATAGACTCATCGGCTCCGACAAACCAGGACATTTAACCAATGTCTATGGTCCAGCCACAACAGGAGAAAAAGCAGCCTTCCTCCGGAACATGGATTTCTTGGCCGCCCTACATCAACACAACAAATGGATCATAGGAGGGGACTTCAACCTCATTCGGAGTCTGGAAGAGAAAAGAGGCGGGTCAAGAAGACTGGACCAAGAAGCTAGCAACTTCAACAACTTTATAGATCTCCATGGCCTCATTGACCTGGACACCAAAAATGGCATGCATACTTGGACTAATCGGAGAACGGGCATTCATCAGATAGCCTTCAAGCTTGACCGATTCCTCATCTCGGACTCCCTTATGATGGACGGCACAGATATGGAAGCCTCCATCTTGGACATCCCTGGATCAGACCACTGGTCCATTCAGCTCTGGATAGACCTTCCAACAGCAACAGGAAAGAAGCCCTTCAGATTCGAGCAATTTTGGCTTGACCACCCTGATTTTCAAGCCAACATTCATAAATGGTGGAGGGAGGCCGAGATAACCCAGGGATAAAAAATG
>ML778154.1:1950881-1965125 GCA_009831015.1 Picea engelmannii
CCCCCTTCTAGCAGTGAGCCCTTCGTCCTGGTCCCCCCCTCCCTTCCCCTTCTTAAAACTCAATTTTGATGGAGCTTCTAAAGGTAACCCAGGAGTGGCAGGGTATGGCGCTGTCATTCGTAACCATCTTGGTCACATTCTCTCAATCGCTGCAGGCTCTCTGGGGCACACTACTAATAATGCAGCAGAGCTTTGGGGCTTAATTCGAGGTCTGCACCTAGCAAAGGAGCTCGGACATAACAACTTGATGGTGGAAGGCGATTCACAAGTCATCCTCAACATTTTTCAGCGCATCCTAAAAGGAGCAAACCCGGACAAAGTCACACCAAGTTGGAGGCTCTCCCATGGTATCTCTTTGCTCTCAAGCTCTATATCACCAACACAGGCTTTCATCCCTTCCCATGTCCGAAGGAAGGCAAACCAGGTCGCAGACGAATTAGCCAACATTGGAACTACTTGGACGGGACCAGATCTCTTCTGCATCTCTGCACAGGATCCAGAGCATCCTATTCTCCAACAGTGCATTCGCAAGGCAGCCACAGTAGACTTGCCCCCGGATGGGGTGCCATCGTGGGACATCTGGCAGAGGATGGAGGAGGGGGATGGCTAGCGGGGCACGGAGCCATGTGCCCGGCTCGTGCCCCATGCAGCCGCCACCCCGGGGTTTTAATGCCTACTTACTCCGATGCCAAGAGCATTAACGCATCCCTCCTCGACCGACTCTTTGTATCGCAATATGCAGCGTTCTCTTTGCATTTCTGTTCGGCGGTGTGGTCTCACTCAGTGCTCTGCATTTTTCATGGTTTCCGGGGTAATTCTTCTCATTTCGCTTGGCTCTGCAGATCCCCTGCAGAAGCCGAGTTCGACCATGCCTCGCCTTCGCCTTCGTATGCGTCCTCGCCGGGGCTCTCCATGGCACCCACGGCGCCCCAGCAAGTCTTCCTCGCCCTCTGGTTCTGCGGTCTCAACTCGGGACAACTGGGCCATGGTGGACACCCTTTGGACTCCTGCACAACCTGTTCATAGCGTCAAGCATTCCAGCTCCCCTCCGCCTTCACGCACCAGCCATCCCAGCCATCCTTCGCCGGAGCGTCCTACCTCTTTGCCGCGGGAGCATTATGTCATTCTCCAGGATTTAGTTTTTGAGCTGCGAGAGGGTGTCAGCGACCTTCAATTCCGCGTCCAGCAGATGGAGGGACGCCTCTCCATTCTCCTCCAGCTCCTGGCCACTCCCTCTCCAGTCGCACCTGAGCTTTCTAGTGACGCCTCTGAGACCCCTAGCGATTCTGAGAGCAGTCAGCAAACCACCCCCACTGCAGAGACTTCCAACTCCGAAAGGACGGAAGGCCAACCAAGGGCCATGACTCCTCTCGCGCAGACGGCGACTTGTGCAATCAGGGAAGAAGCAGACGACAATGCAGGCTCGGCAATGGCAACAGCAGCAAAGGGAGGCAGCCTCCAGGTGCCCGACGACGACAACTACAGCGCCATGGACATGCAATGGACCGGCGGGACACCTGTCGTTGAGGAACCATGGGTTGGCACTCTGCCCGAGTATGTTCCAGACTATACTGTGTTTGTCCCCTGCTTTAATTCTGGTGGTTCCCATGGTAGTTAAATTTCTAGTTATCTTTAGCATTGTCAGGAACAGTTTATACTCTTTTTTTGGCTATCTCTGGTTGGCTGAACTGGTTTCTCCTCCTGGAGCAGTTCAGTAATTACAACCATTTAACTCTGTCTATGTATTTTGGAACCTGGTTCTAAGAAGGACTCTTATATTAATACAAAATCTTGCTTACAAAAAAAAAAAAGAACACCCACTGTCTATCTACCATTCATCTTCTTCTTTACATTCTTCAGCGGACAATGCTATTCGACAATCTTCATTGTTTGGAATCTCTTTCCTTCTCCATACTGTGGTTGGCATAGGAACATCTTCATTTATATATCTGCAATCTCGTGCTTTGTGACCAAGATAATTACATTTGTAGAATACAATATTTTTGTCCATCAATGGGGAAAATGAATTATAACTTCTGTTGAAAATTCCACAATTATTTCCATATCTTCTATTTACACCATTCATGTTTCTTGCATAGTTGTTCCTTTCATTGATTCTGCAATTAATTGCCTTATGTCCAAAATTTTTGCAAGTATAACAATGACCAAGAAAGAAATTTTGATACCTGGGAGTAAGTGACCTTCTTTGTGATGTAGTCCATCTAGGTTCATGATCTACTCTTCTATAGTTCCCTTCATACTGATTGAAGCTTCTTTGATTCCTGAATGTAGGAGGTCTTCTTGGATATTCATCTCTTTTGTAATCATTCCTTCTTTCTGGTATCCTGGTCCACTTCTCATCAATTGTCTCTGTATCTCTTTCTTCAACCTTCTTGTTGGTATTTGCCTCTTCTTTGTATGAATTTTCACCCATGCATCCAAGATGTGTTAATTCTTTTGGCACTTGAGATTTTCTTAAGATCTTCCTCAATGAGATAGCTTCTTGTTCAAGTTTCTCACAATCTTCTTCTTTCTTCATCATTTGGACATTCTTTACTTCTCATATTCTTCTTGCTTCTTTGAGTAGAGTTTTCAAGGAAATGGTTTCTTCTCTTAGTTTCTCAAATTCTTCTAATTGTTTCTTCAAGATTACATCTGTCTTTTCAAAACTACCCAGTTCACTTCTTAGTTTTATACGTGTGTCTTTGAGCTTGCTATTTTCAATCTCAACATGGTTAAATTTTTTAAGATTATGATCTTCTTGTTGAATCAATTCTGCGTAGGATCTTCCTTCTAGTGGTTAAGCTGTACTGAAGGTAACCTACTCTGATACCATTTGCTGATACTGAGAGGGGGGTGAATCAGTATCAAGTGAAATTTAAAACCTTTTTCAACTTATACTTAAAACATTCAATTATATCCAATGAGAAATTAACAATAGTATAAGAGTTATACCAATACACCACAATACACCATGCACAATATATGAGAAATAATCAATAGTTATTGTTCAAGGGAAGTAATGAATTCCAAAGGTAGCTACAACTTCCAAATGTAAAGGGAGGGATAAACCTCCAAGAGGAATATACAATCCTCCAATATCAAGAGAGAGTTTAACTCTCGATCCTTTCCCCTTTCTTCCACCCAATAATATATGAGAGATAATACAACTTGACATTAAATCATCACCATCAACCAACCATCACATAGAACATGATAATTCTTCCTGAGACGTCTTCAATTTTTGCAATTATTCAATTCTTGGAATACTATGATCCTATATATAATATTACTCAATGTATTCTCTGAAACTTCTCCAAGTTTCACTCCTTGAATCCTCCCCAAAAAGAAGTTATAGAGAGAATGGTAGACCTTGTTCAATTCTAGTTTATTCAAGAGAGCGAAATTGTACAGAATGCCTCACGCTCAATATTTAACATAATAATCTGAAACTCTCACAAAAGAAACTATAGTCCATAATATTTCCAATGAAATTGGTCCCACTTCATTTGGATTCTCTATGAATAAGTTATGATTGTTTTACCCGGAACACCTGTTTATTGACTAGCTTCAGGACTGGTCAAAATCCCTATCTTCCACAGAGGGTATCTCCATAATTATAGTGAATCAAGAGCTGAAAATTTTACCAAAGGTAGCTCGATATGTCTTATCACTACCGTAGCAATTTAACCATCTGAATCGTTCTAGAAAAAAAGTTATATCGAAAATGGTAACATACCTTAGAACACATCACCAAAAGACTTCATCCTCCCTTGAATTCCGACCTTCTTTACTTTTGATTTCCTCTGAATTTCAACTTGTGTATCAAATGAATGTATAATGATATGTATTTATACCATTTATGTCACTTCCTTTTAACAATAGGGCCAACCTGTCACTTTCTTGTTTTGTAATTCTTTTCTTTAATTATCTTCAAGGCCTACATGTACTTCCTTCTTCAATTCACTGACATCTTCAAAAAATCATTTCTCCTCAACCATGAGGATCCACGTGACATGCCACCTACCACCGGAAACAACATGATGTATACTATCCATCCATGGGTTTTGTTTCTGCATGTACATTTTCCTTCATGTTCAAATACCTTCATCAATATTGCGGTCCAAAACCAATGACTAGGGTTGACATCAATGAAAACAACCAATCTTCCAACACGATCAACACTCTATCCAATTTACAATTCTATTTTATAAAGAGATGAATTTTCAAATCTAGTTAATTAGCAAATTCTATGTAAAGAAATCTTCAATTAATGAGCTTTAAGAAATTCTAGAATTATTAACTATTTGACCTAAGTAACCTTAAACAATGAGCTATGGACTATTTCTAAATAAGAAAATGACAAGAAATCTATTTCAAATCAAGTTAATTTATTCAATCTATTTTTAAATAAGCAACAACAAGTAAACTATTTATGAGTTATTTGATCTATCTATATCTGAGAAAGTAAGTAAGAAATTAACCAACTAATCTATCAAAACTATCTTGACAAGTGAACTCTATTATTAAAAAGAACTCATAACTATTTATATTTTGCAAAGAATAAATTTTAATCTACTTGACCAAAAGCAAAATTCTTATGATTGTATTCAAATTCTAAATGATCAAAACTATTTCTATATTGCAGTAAAAAGAAGGAAATCATTCAAAGGTGATGATTGTGTCTTCGGTGTTGAATAACATCACGATGGCATCTGCCTATTAGTGATAGTTCATGTGGAATTAATTCAATGCTGACTTCTACAGAGAAATGGAAAGTATGGATAAGGAAATATATAAAAAAAAATTCCATCAAAGAAGCAACACTAAGTATTTTTGGAATGCATGTGATCTCTAAACATTGTGCATCAATCATTCACTTTATCATACAATTGCTTGAAAAGTACTTTATTCAAAATCACTAACTCAAGCAAATCTATAAACTCATAAACTCATAATTAAAAATATTAATTAAAATTCACTCTATGCAAAGTTCTAACTCTTGACTAATGCCAACTAGAAATTACAACTCAAATTCATAACTGAGATTTCATAATCTAAAATGAACTAATCTATCGTTAAAAATCATACGTCAAAATCAACCAAAATGTTATTTAAAAACCATAATCCAAAATCTATTTCTATCCTATCATATTGAGGAAAAATCAATAAACAAAATAGACCTACATAGAATAATAGAAATTGCAATTAAACCTATCTAAATTAGTACTCTGTCAAAACTATCAAAACTTAAAACAACTAATCTATCAAAGCTACAAATAAACCAATCTAAATTAATGCTCTATCAAAATCATCAAAACTAAAGTAATTAATCTATCAAGACTTCAATGAACCTATCTAAATTAGTACCTTGCAGAGTAACTTATAGCTAAGATTAAGCAGGCATAACACTACAATCAACCAGCTCCTACAACCTGCAAACAAGGTATAATTATTAACACACAACCATGGACGACCCTCTACACACAGTTCAACAAGCAATATGCAATTAAGGAAACAAAATTAGATAAGCAATTTGTAATTAACATATACACACAGCAACAATTAAAATTGAGAAATTTATACAGTAAAGAGACAATTTCAAAATCTAAATAAGCAACAAGGTGAATGTAAATATATATTGATATACACAATCATGCAGACCACTGGTGGCCCCCCTATCAGGTCATGGAAACACTCGAACCAGAAACATAGATGCTAAATCAATGCAACATTGTTATTAAGCATGAAAACAGAGTATAGAACAAAATCAGTGATAATGTCTGTATCAAAAAATAAAATTTGTCTTTCAGTCATGCCATAGGTAGTGATATTTATAAGTGATTACAGCTTGAGAGGTCAACCACTAGAAGGGTTGACCTTCTCTAAAAACAATAAACTCATTAAATGAGTTCTAATAGTAGCATCTTCTAACAGTCTTGTGAGCCACTCAGTGACCAGTGCAAATACCCAATCTGAGGTGTGTCAAGATCTATAGCTAGAGAGAATGAGGGGGCATAAAACCTAGGTCCCTAATTCATCCATCAAAGGCCACCAATATACCAACCACTAGCTTCAATGTGCTCCGAGTGTCGGATCGCGTGCCGGATGGAGTGTCAGATCACGTGTCAAATCAAGTGTTGAATGGAGTGTCGTATGAGGTATTGGATGGAGGATCAGATCGTGATTCTGCCCTGTTGCAAGAAAATCATACGTTAGATATTCATAAACATTTAACTGAGTTGAATTGATCACAAAATCATTGCAAAAATGCCAATTATACATACTTGGTGCGAATTCATGGTGAATTGATATATAAACCTTTGAGGATCCTTCAAAATGGATAAATGAAGCATAGCATATGTAATATCACATGCAAAAAGGATTTTTCCATCAAAATAAAATAATCAAAAATTGAACCCAACATTACCCCCATGCCTAAGTATTTGCAGGTCCCTTTGCAAACAAAAATGAATCACCCAACATAACTAGACTCGTGAAGGAGGGGGTGGATTGGATTTAGAATCTTCCCCCTCTAGTCCTGGGGATTTTATCTTGGGCATTTTACGATGTTTCAATTGCATCCGGAGGCTACAATTGGTGGGGGTCATTTGATCAACCAATCACTGGAGCAAGTTCACCTGTGCTTGCAATACAACATTGTCGTGATGTAGATTCCTATCCATAGATTTTATCTCTTCCAATTGTTGAAGAAAATGAGCATTTTATTGTTGTAATTTCTTAATAGCTGGGGTATGATCAGATGGTTCAAAAGAACAGGGCTTGGATCCCTTGATGGATGTAGAAGGTATATCATCTTTGGAAGATGACGTAGGCATCTGGGAGGAAGGAGTAACAGAGTTCTTGTGAGAGAGAATAGGTTCATATTTAACTTCTTTATCAGGCTCAATCTCTTTTGTAGAAAATTCTCTGAGTATTTTATGGGGTCTTTCATGATCAGAAGATAATTGGATAGTATCCAAAGTGCTTGGAGTTTTTACATTGGGTTTACCACTTGTACTTCTGGTACTTCTTCAAAAATATTCCCCTTTGAACCGATTGGCTCCTCTTCTATTTGTAGGTACTGAAGGAAAGTCTTGTTGAAATGCATCTTGTAGCTTCTTAGGTTGAGGATCAACAGGTGTTGAAGGCAATTGGGAATTATGAGCAGGCTTTTTAGTTTTCTTACTCGATGAGGCTGTAGGGGAATCAACAATTTTCTTGGCATTTTGATCAGAAAGAGAGATAGTTTTAGTTGGAGGGTTTGGAGTGTTTGGAGAATGAGTCTTAGATGGAGTAACATCCCCTAAATCCTCTAATTTATTCTTGGTCTTGACTATGATATGGTGGTTTGAGAATTGGTAGAGTAATTCATCCCATGTCTTGCCCTGTTTTGTCAATTCAATTATGACAAGAAATTTGATGAGGCCATGGTGGAATAAACTGTTGTGAGGGTTGGAAAAGTTTTTACAAACTTGGGAAGACATTTTCTAAAGAATTTTTAAGAAGTATAAAGGAAAATTCAGAGATTTATTAAATTGGAAATGGGATAAAAAATGAAAATGACAATATTTTAAAACAGAGTACCTACCTTCGCAAGTGATAATACTGGTAATTACGATCAGGGGGTTAATCAATTCATCCTTGATCTATTCTTTTGAGTACCCTTTGGCTCCATAAATTTTTTCAAATTTAGGTGTGAATACTCTGCTATAGCTTGTACGTGGAAATTGATGGTCTTTGAACCATCGATCCCCAACCCATGGAAATTTTGTGGCTGAGGAAATTGATTCTTCAGAGACCCTATGTGCACCAACCTCCCATCAAAACCAAGAGAGAATTGTAGTGAGACACCATTTTCATGGCCCTGCAGACTAGCCAAGAATGGTCCCAACCCCACGCGAAGGAAAATCTCTCTACATTATGTGAATTCGAGAATGGACAGAAGCTCAACATAGGAGGAAGGTTCATATAATTTAAGAATGGTTACAGCGTGGTGGATGAGCATAAGAAATAAATCGATAAACACAACAAGCACGAGATGAGTGGAATGGAAAACGGGGCAAAACACCCAATTTTTAATGCAATTGAGGTGGAAACGGTTGAATTCATGAGTGAATTCATCACACATGATCGCCATGTGTGACTATGATTGCACAACATTTGAATTTTGAATAGTTTACTTTGGAGGAAAATGAAATTATGTGATAATTAGATCAATGTCCAAGTCTTTGACTTGTACATTTGATCATAAAAATGCATTAAAAAGTTTGAATTTAATTATTAACATGAATTTTAACAACATACCATTCAATTCATCTTAACTTACCATTTCAATAGGTGTATCAATTCGAGCAATCATTCTTGCATGCAATTGTGATCATTTACAATATATGCATACCTCATTCGATCCTCCATATGGCACTTCATCTGGTCGTCTAGATGGCACTCCATCCGACCTTCCAAATGGCACTCCATATGGCACTCCATATGACACTTCATATGGTACTCCTGTGCAAGTGGAAAGTATCCCCATTATAATGGATGTTCACCCATAACACTAATTTTGGGTAATTTCTGACAGTCATGGTGAATAGGAGCATGTACAGGATAAGTGTGAATAGGATGATCCACTATTAATTTCCTTGTCATCGTTCTTGTAACACTATAAAACAACTTGTTCCTCTGTTCAATAACTTGTTCCTCTATTCATAGGCGTGTAACACAAATATTTAGTGATCATTTAACAGTCTTTTATTGACACAAAGAACCAGTTAAGTAGTCTTTCATTAAAAAATGTACAACAGGCTTATAACACATAGTGATGTCAACAATATAGAGTTTAGCATTTTAATAAAAACAACTTCTGATATAATAGCCCAAAATATCATAAAAACAATATGATAGCATTTTTAAAAAATATTCTACTTCCTCTTCTCATGTATTATAATATAGATGGGCAGTGATTATCATTTGTCAGCTCAGGAAAACCCTCCCCCACTCCTAAGTATTGTGACACCTCATAATAAAAAAATATAGGGAACTAGTCAATTCTCCCAATAGCCTAAGATTTATAGCTTTCCATGTGTAGAGATAAATTTCACACATTATTCTGATGAGACAGTTAAAATATGGCCCCATCTGTACGACAAAACATATTATGTATAGTTAAGAAGAGTTAGGCAAGAGAGTCTTAGGATAGTGTTAAAGCTAGTTCCCAATGGAAGATTTATGAAGTTCATTGACCTTTTCTTAACCATGCATACTTCTTTTCATATTTTTCTACAAGTAATGTCGTACATCAGGACAAGTTTAAATATTTAGGAATTTTATTTATTGTTTGTCATATCATAACCCTTGCTAGAATATAGAATGCCCCATTGGCAACAAGCTTGTTCAGTACTCTGACAATTTTACCTAGTCATACCATAGGTCGGTACCCGCTGCCAACAAACTTGTTCAGTATCCCAATGGGTTAGCTTCTTACACCCTTTTACAGCAAAGACTTGTCCACCATCTTTTAATATTTTTATATAAATATTATTTTTTGCAAGAAGATGGGGAGACAGCTCTGAAATTTTTTATTTAAGACTAAGATGGTATTTATGTTAGAGGATGACTCTTCTTTATGTATTCCTTATAGGTTGTCTTGATGTAAGGGGTAGTTAAGTGGATGTATCCTATCTAAATATGTGGTATAATCAATCATTTTTAGTGTATAGTGGATGGTACCATTGGAAAAGAACAAAAAGGTATCTTCAAGCCCTACTCACTTTCTTCTTCTTTTTTTAAGTTATAGTAATGTTTATGTGGCTAAACGCTAATCATACCTTCTTATTACTCTTTCATAAAGATACTTTACTCACCTACTCATGGTTCTTGGGGAAGTTATATGAGTAACCTATAGGTTTGATAAGACAAGGTGTCACTTCCTTATATCCTCTAGTGGTGGAGGTTAAGAGGAACTGCCATTAAAGATGCCTTGAGAAAAAGGAAGATAGAAATCTTGAAAAAATATGGATAATTCACAGCAAGCAATAATAAAAAGTCATTATTCAATTAATTCTTAGACAACAAGGTTAAAATATAGAAATATCTTTTTCAAAGGAAAATACTTCCCTTTTTGTCTACTTGAAATTGTCCACTTGTGGTGAAATAAATGCCTGCAGAAATCTATAAAATTGTTTATCAGAAAAAACACACTTTAAATTGTTTACACATGTACAATCAGAATTTAGAAAAAATTTCAAGAACAAGGGGAGGGAGAAGAAACTTCCCCATCCACTAAGGCCAATGCCTTGTCAATTGACATGACCTGTAGAAAATCTTCTTTGGAAATGGATTTGTGGTAAAGTTTAAGTCGGTGTCCATTCACTACGAAAGAGAGTTGTCCATCATCAATTTTTTTAATCTTAATAGCCCCATTATTATACATGGTAACTACCTCATAAGGACCCAACCATAGAATGGTAAGCTTCCCTTTAAAAATTTTGAATCGGGAATAAAAAAACAAAGCCTAATCACCAGGTTGAAATTGTTTCTTCTTAATAAATTTTCCATGCCACTTGCTCCTCTAGTTTTGAACTAACATTGTTCGTTAGATATCATCTTGTCTAATATCATCCAACTCGTTAAATTGTAGGGCTTGTTGGTTTTGTGCCTCATCTAGGTCTAATCCCAATTGTGCGGCAATACGGAAAGTCCTTACTTCGAATTCTATTGGTAGAAGTACTTGTTTTCCATGCACTAGTTTGTAGGGGGCATGCCCACTAGTGTTTCTCCAGGTGGTACGATATGCCCACAAATACTCTGGAATTCTATCAGCCCAATCCCTATGGTGTAATTGAATAGTTTTGGTTAAGATAGTTTCCAAAACTTTGTTTTTGGACTCTACTTGACCATTAGCTTGTGGGTGATATGGAGAAGACTTGCAATGTTTGATCCCATATTTCTCTATTAATTCCTTCATCGACTTAGAAGTGAATTGGGTGCCCTGGTCTATAACAATTTCACGAGGAACACAAAAAGTGGGTAAATATGTCTTCATAAATGAATTCAACAAAAGATTTTCTGGTAGCCCTAAATAAGGCTTTTTCTTCCACCCACTTGATGACATAATCTGTACAAACCAAAATATAATTCTTCTTATGAGACATGGGTGAAATTGGTCCTACAAAATCAAGGGCCCATTTCTCGAAAGGTTCTATCATAACTTGGGCACATAAGGGAATTTCATCAGTTGATGTGGGTCTTCCTATCCTTTGACAACTATCGTAACTCCTCACATATTTTCCAACATCCTTAAAAATGATAGGCCAATAGTAACCTGAATGTAACACCTTATACGTTGTACGTTTGTCGAAAAAATGGCCACCACATGGTCCATCATGACAACTTCGTAGGATTTCTGGTATCTCATCTTCTCGGACACATCTACGAATAATCAAGTCTGTTCTAGTACAAAAAAGGTCATGGCCAACCCAAGATTAGTTATCACTTTGCGTGATAATTCTTTGCTTTTCATGGGGTGACAAATGAGTTGCTAACTTCCTAGTAACCAAATAATTTTCCATGTCTGAAAACCATGGGGTATTTATAGAGAGGGAAAATACATTCTCATCTGGAAAACTATCATGAACATGAATATCATCACCCTCATGTTTTATGCGTGAAAGAAAATCAACAACTAAATTCTCCTTTCCAAGTCATTCAAGGATGGTGATATTAAACTCTTGCAATTACATGAGCCACCTAGTCACTCAGCCATTGGTAATAGGTTTATTCATGAGAAATCTAAAGGCAGATTGATATGTATGTACAAATACCTCGTATCCTGTGATGTAATGGAAAAATTTATTGATGGCATGGACCACTGCCAAGAATTCCTTTTCGGTAACTGTATAGTTTAACTCGGTAGGGGACAATTTTTTACTCACAAAATAAATGGCATAGGACTGATGGTCTTCTTTCTGCCCTAATGCTCCTCCTATTGCAGTATCGGAGGAATTAGTGGATATGTGAAATGGAATGGCCCAATTGGGTCCCCTAAGAACTAGTTCCATAGATAATTTATCTTTTAGATTTTCAAACGTGGTTTGACATTGGTCAATCTAAAGAAAATCAACATATTTTATTAGCAATCCAAACATGGGTGCAAAAATCTTTGTAAAATTCTCAATGAATCGTCGGTAGTATCCATCATGTACAAGAAATATTCTTAACTATTTTTTATTCTTGGGGGGTGGAAGTTTGACGATTACCTCAATCTTACCATGATCCACTTTAATCCCTTCAGATGAAACATGATGTCCTAAGACTACTCCTTCATTTAACAACATTTTACATTTTTCATGACTTAAGGATAAGTTCATTTATTGACATCTGATAAGGACTTTCTTTAGATTATCTAGGACTTCCTGGTAAGTATTTCCATATACTATAAATTCATCCATATATACTTCCACACAAACATTAATAAGGTCAAAAAATATCCCTAGTACTACTCCTTGAAAGGTGGCAGGAGCATTACACAAACCAAATGGTAAGACACTATAGGCATAGGTGCCCCAAGGAAAAGTGAAAGTTGTCTTATCCTGATCCTCAGGTGCTATGAGAATTTGGTTGTATCCACTATATCCATCCAGGAAGGAAAATTATTTCTTCCTTGACAAGGTATCCAAGACTTGGTCAATGAATGGAAGGGGAAAATAATCCTTTAGAATGGCCTTATTAAGTTCCCATAAATAGACACAAATTATCCATTTTCTGGTTACTTTCTTTAGAACCACTACAAGCGGGGATACCCATTTACTATCAGAGATTGGATAAATAAAGTCAACATTCAATAACTTATGTATCTCTTATTTTACTATATCCATGAGTCTTAGGTTCATTCTCCTCTGGGGTTGCCTAAAAAGTGTTACTTGTGCATGGGTATATATGTGATGAATGCATGTGTCAGGGTGTATACCCTTCATATCAGTGTATTCCTAGGCGAATGCCCCTGATTGTTCTTTAAGGAAATTTACTAACTATTTTTGTTGGTCTGCATCTAGTCTGGAATTTATATGTAGGAATTTACCCAGACTAATCTCATAGGGCATGGTATAAGATGTGGAATACTCATCTATATCAAAAATAAAATATGTTGAAGAAAAAGTTGATGGGTCCAACTATTCCTGAAATTCTTCCCCAAACATGTACTCAAATTGGGAAAAGATTGTGGAAAATCAACACACATGATAACAGAAATAAATTGATTTAGAACATTTTATGTTGTTTTCTCCTTAAGTGCCCAGGAATGATCCCTCGACAACACGGTTTCTTCCCAATTCTCATTCTCATATGGACATTCAAGCCACCATATATTCTCGATAATAGTTTGAGCTCATGGGTATATGGTAATTTTGTGTATAGAAAGTCCATTAGAGATGGTGATTTCACCTTCTCTACAACCAATAAATGCATCGGTTGTGGCCAACCAAGGTCTTCCCAAGATAACGAGATGCCCTTTAGCAGGATCTTTTGAGTGAATGACAAGAAATTCTATTGGGTATTACCATGAGGCTAATGTAACTATGATATCATCCAATATTCCTTTAGGTATAACCTTTGTCTTATCTACTAATTCCAAAATAGTTGGGGTAGGTCTAAGAATAGGTTTTAACTATAATTCCTCGAGGGTGGTAACATGCATAACATTAATGGTTGCCCCTAGGTATATGAGAGTGTTTCCAATGGGAACCTTATTAATGGTTATTGTTCCTACGGGGTTCCCTGGGTTCCCATACTTTGCGACCCTAGGTTGTTATGTATTCAAAGAATTATCCTATCAAATGTATTGTTGGAGGATCCTTCTATTTCCTACCTGGTTTCTTAATACACAATTCTTTGACCACCTTATTGTAAATTGGAATGTCTTTTATGGCTTGTAACAAGGGAATTTTGACACAAATATTCTTCAATTCATTTAAAATGTCAAATTTTGGTCGATTCGTTGGTTTCTCAATCGTTAATATTTCTGGATAAGGAGGGGCTTTTGTAATCTGTGAAGATTCTGTTGGATTACTGAGAGGGGGGGTGAATCAGTAATAGAGCAATATAACCATATAATCCAAGTGTTATATCAATGAAGCATTATTATACAATAACTGCAGAGTAAATAAGCAATGAACAAATGAACAATCATACACATACACAGTACACCAGTGTTTTACGTGGAAACCCAAATCGGGAGAAAACCAC
>ML778154.1:2009363-2021241 GCA_009831015.1 Picea engelmannii
TTCATAAATTGAATTGTTATATATAAGTTTTTTGCATAACAGGTTTCCCTTATTGCAGGAACTTATAATCATAAGATTGTTATGGTTTTCTTTTATGTCTTGTTTGTCCTGTAAAACACTGCAAGGAGAAACGCAGCCGATCGTTTACGAAAAGCTTTGGGATTAACCGGTGTGAGTTTACTTCCTCCGACCAGCTTAAGAAGTCATCATACACAGGGCAGACTTGGAGCGTTTCCAGGTCAATTAGTCTTCTGCTTACTGTTTTTATTAAGTAGTTTAACTCAGCTATTAGTTTAATTAGATTCATATTAGATTGTTTAATTTCATTAGTTTTACTTCTTATTCATAAAATATAGAAAATCAAAAAGAGATTCTTGGTTGTCTTAGGGCAGAAAACACACGTGTTTTGCAGGTTTTAATTAAATCTGTAGGTTGTTTATAGTGTACATTTGTGAATAAGTAATATTGCAATTAATAATTAGACAACTAATTAATAGAGTTAGTGTAATAGTAATTAGTAGATTGTATATAATAGTTAGAGTAGTTAGTATTTAGTTTTAATTTAATTTAGTAGTTTGTTTTAATTAGGTTAGTATATTAGTTAGTTTTAGTTAGTTTATCTTAGTTTATTGTATTTAGTTTTAGTTAGTTTGTTTTAGTTAGTTTAGTTTGTTTTATTAGTTTTAGTTAGATTAGTTTAGATTAGTTTTCTCTTTGGTTTTCTTAGGAGATCTTAGAGTGGCCAACGGAGCTGTTAAACTCGTCAGGGTGGTTCATTCCAAACGGCTTGGGTTATTTAGACAACCCTAGACCGGTTCCACTCTCTCAATTGACGGACAGACAATTTTGCCTGTCAAAAAATGGCGCTAGAAGGAGGGCCAGAACTTAATTAATGGCATGAGGTGGTCGCAAGACTCCTCCCCCACCTAATCTCACACCTATAGTAACTAGAAGCCATTCACAAGATAATATCCCCCCTCAAACAACAACTACTTCAACTGAAGATCCACAGATCACAGTTGAGCCAGCAACCCCTAATCCTACAGGTGGTGATCTCCAAGAGATTGTTCGTCAATCTCTTATCAAAACACATAGTGCCTTAGCTAGTCTTAGACGACCAAACCGCTCGTGGGGTCAACCTTTGGACTTCTCTGATATTAGAGAACAGTTAGGTGACATAGACCTCACTGTGAATCCCACAAATCCAAACAAAAATCCTGCTGCAGGAGGATCTGGGATACCTCCTTCACCACCTCCTTCATCTCCTTGCTCTTCTGGGGGAGATTCCTCTTCTGACGAAGGTAAACCATCTTCTCGTCCTTCCACACCCACTACCCCAATGACAAATCAGAACAATCCTGCTAGACCCTGGTTGGACCAGGATGCTGTAGCCGTACCTGGAGCCTAGCACCCTTTACCTAAGCACCCAGAGAAATGGCTTCCTAAGTTTGATCTCGATTCAAAACAGATAGCCAAAGATCATATCAAAAAATTTATGTTAGCCATCAGACTCCGTAACGTTGAACATGAAGATGTGGTCTGTAGGTTGTTCCCTTACACCTTTGAGGGTAATGCATCCACTTGGTACTTTGCCCAACAGCCTCATACTATAGTGTCTTGGGAAAAGTTTGAGTCATGCTTTTTGGAAAAATTCAGAGATGGAAAACCTCCAGAAGTCTTAGTCATGGATCTTTCAAACTTAAAAATGAACGCAAAAGAAAAAGTTAAAGATTTTAATCAAAGATTTTTAGCACTTAAAAATCGAATCCCTGCAGACTCTATGCATGCTGAGAGTCTTGTAATATCTTACTACACTAAAGCTCTACATCAAAGTATAGCTATTTGGGTTAAAATATCTAAAAAGGCCATGTTGTTAGAAGCCTTTGAAGAGGCTACTTAGATTGAAAAGGACATACTTAGTCTTAAAGATTCGTCTAGCAATGAAACTGAGACTGTTTCTTCTTCCAAAGAGAAGATTGAAATTCTCCCCAGACCTACACAAAACAAAACACAACCCGAAAACTCTGATTTGGAAAATTTAACCAAAGTTGTACAAAAACTATCTAATCAAGTTATAGATTTAAAAAGGTCGACTGAGAAAGCCTCTTCGAGTAAAGGACCCTACAAACCTCCTTTCCGAAAGCCTTTTCCCCCCAACCGGCCTAATCCAAACCCTGAAGGCTTGAACCTAGAAAGTTTGCAATGTGCTCTTCAGACAATTCTAGGATCCCAAGATGACTTGATGCCTCCTGAAATTCCTCAAGAGGAAGTCGAGCAGGAAACAACTCAAGAAGAAGAGTCTTCTCCAAATATCTTTGGACATTTCTCAGATAGTATCTTTCAAGCCAACTTCGAGACTGTTCACCCTTATAACACTAGGAGTAAGACAACAAATAAACCTCCTGCCGAGAACACTACAACTTTACCTCTGAAGTCATCTAAATCAGTAGAAATTAAACAAAGTAATGTTGGCCCTAAATTAGATTATGATGTTGTTGAAGATCTTAAAAAATTACGGGCTAACATTTCTATTTATGAGTTGTTGAAATTTCCATTTTTGTTACAGAAGATGTTGCAAAATATTTTAGACAATGGAAAAAATGGTAATTCAAATAGTAATAAGGTTGTGCAAAGAAAAGTTCCGCAGAAGACTTCCACAAAAATTAATCCTGATCCTCAAGATAAAGGGAGCCTTCTTGTACTTTCTATAAATACTGTAAATAATGTAAATAATACAAATAATGTAGATAAAGTAGCATTAGAAACCACGAGTAAGAAATCACAAGCTACATCTCTAAGTACTCGCAAGAATGTACCTCCTTTTTTTTTAACTTTCGAAATCTTCAAAAGAAATGTGCATAATTGTATGGTTGACTCAGGAGCATCGTCAAATGTGATGCCTTGGTCAGTCTGACAAAAGATTAACGCCGAAGTAGAACCATCTTCTTTGAAAATCATACAACTTGATCGAACAGATGTTAAAGTTATAGGCGAACTGAAAAATGTATTGATTAGATTATCGTCTAACCCAAAGGTTCATTAGGTTATTGATATAATTGTGGTAGATATTCCAGAAGTGTATGGTATGTTTTTGAGCAGGGACTGGTCGGAGCAGCTACATGGTTACTTCGCGACGGACTGGTCTCACTTATGGCTTCCAGAAAATGGTAAGCCCAACAAAATTAGGGTGAATCGTGAGCGTTACCTCAAGTTCACGGTAACAGAATTGAATGACCCCAATGAACCATATACACCTCCGGCTGATTCACTTGAAGTCTAAGGGATGGACACCTTCTTTAGAAATTTCATGGCTGAAGTTTCACCTATCAACAATCCACAACAGCAACCTGAGATCACAGCATGTACGCAACCAACAGCTTATATCCAACAGTTCCATGAGCCGGATGGAAATCAAATTTGGTATTTATATTTCGATGGTTCCAAGTCTAAAGAAGGAGCTGGTGCAGGTTGCACCATTATCGATCCGGCAGGTAACAAAACATTATTGGCTTGTAGATTAGAATTTGAATGTACTAACAATATTGCAGAATATGAGGCTTTATTACAAGGTCTCAGAAAATCCTTGGACATGCACATTCAAAATCTAATTATATTCGGCGACTCTGAGATAGTGGTTAGGCAGGTGAGAAATTCTATACATTGTCTTTCCCCACATCTCAAATGTTACCAGTCTGAGGTATGGAGTTTAATAAACAAATTTTCTGCTTTTAATATAAATTCCATCCCTAGATTAAATAACACAGAAGTAGATCTACTCGCTAATGTTGCCTCTAAACTTCTTCCTGCAGAAGGCTTATCCCTAAACGCATTCTCCGTGGAGCTATTGTTTCGACCATCTGTTCCTGACAATATCACAAACTGGAGAGTATTTGACGATGATCAACAAATCATTAACTTTCTGCACATGGAAGAAACCTTTCAAGGCGTTGTGATAGATGAACAAACACACGACGACAATTTGCATGACTTTACGATAATACCTAATCCGAAACCTCCTGAGGCTCTATCGGACATGGTAAATTCCATACCCAAATTTGTTGTTAGACTAGAAAAGTTTTATGATTTTGAAGATAAATTTAAAAAGACGGTCAATTGTAAAACTAGCAGTTCCTCATTGTCTTATGAAAAAGTCAATTTAGGAACTAGTGAAAATACTCAGTGTGTCAACTTAGGCTTGGGATGTTCTAGACAAGAAAAAACTGCTTTTGTCAAATTATTTAAAGAATTCAAGGATGTCTTTGTATGGACTTACGAAGATCTTAAAACATTCGATCCTAATATTATACAGCATGTCATCCCGATGAAGCCCCAAACCTTACCCTTCCAACAAAAACTGAGGAAAATGCATCCTAGACTAGAACCGACCGTACAAAAAGAATTGAATAAACTTGTAAGTGCTAAAATAATTTTTCCTGTTAGACACACTCAATGGGTATCCAACCTCGTCCCAGTGCGGAAGAAGAACGGGGAAATTAGACTTTGTGTTGATTTTCGGAACCTCAACAAAGCGTCTGATAAAGATAATTATCCTGTCCCTCCCATGGAACAGATTCTTCAACAAGTATCTGGTTCCGAGAGGCTATCCTTACTAGATGGTTTCCTTGGATACAACCAAGTCTTGATGTCTCCGCCAGACCAATTAAAAACTACCTTCCGTACCCCGTGGGGCACTTATGCTTATCGAAAAATGCCCTTTAGATTGATTAATGCTGGTGCTACTTTTCAGAGAGAAATGGACATTGCTTTTAGAGGCTTAATCAATCACTCTATAGTAGTCTACTTAGATGATGTGACCATTTATTCTAAAAACAAAGACGATCATTTAGCTCACTTACGAGCCGTTCTGCTCCGATGTCATAAATACGACATTTCCTTGAACCCCAAGAAGTCCATCTTTATAGTAGAACAGGGTAAACTACTAGGATTCATTGTGTCTAGTGATGTAATGACTATTGACCCTGAGAGGACCCAAGTTATCGCTAAAATTCCCCCACCTACCTCCAAAAAATCCATGCATTCTTTCCTAGGCCAGATTAATTTTGTGAGAATATGTGTCCCCAGTTTCTCCGAAATGGTCAGGCCTCTCCAGAACCTGATTAAGAAAGACACCCAATATCACTGGGGACCCACAGAAAACCAAGCTTCCAATGCTATAAAGAAGTCCATAATAGAAGCTCTGTCTCTCATGAGCCCTAATTTCTCTCAAGACTTTACACTCTATACTTTTGACTCTGATTGTTCCTATGCCGCAGTCCTAACTCAGAAGAACCCCGAGAACAACGAAGTACCCATCGCCTTTATGAGCTCTGCGTTCAAAGGTGTTGAACTTAACTACCTAGCGGTCGATCGACAAGCCTACACTATCTTCAAGGAAGTTAAGCATTTCCGGTCTTATCTTTTGAAGTCAAGGACGAAGGTCATTGTTCCTTACCCCGCCGTAAGGAACTTGTTAGTGCAAAAAGAGTTAGGAGAGAAAAGAGCCAACTGGGTCACCTCCTTGCAGGAGTATGACTTAGAAATCACCCCAGCTCAGATCGTGAGAGGCCAAGGGTTGTGTAAGTTGGTAGTTGATTCAGAAACTAAATAGCAAGAAGATAGTGATACGTGAGACCTAGAACAACAGGATCAAAGTTTGATTTGTTGTGCACAAAACCTCATCAGTCGTTGGTACAACGATATTAGACACTGTCTTCAACATGGATCAGCACCCTGTCACCTTGACCCTGCCAAGAGAAGAGTGTTGAGACTAAAGTCCGCCTCCTTTCATCTAGTTAACGGTATACTGTTTCGTCATAATCTTGATGGCGTACTGATGCATTGTCTTGAAAAAGACGAAGTAGAGAAAGTCTTTCTTGAGTTGCATGCAGGAGAAGCTGGTGGTCACTTCGGTGGCGACACCACTGCTCATAAGGTTTTAAGAGCTGGTTATTACTGGCTGATGCTTTTTAGAGATGCCCATGCCTTGTGTCGTAAATGTATCATTTGTCAGAAAGCATCAGGGCGATTGCAAAAACCAGCCTTCCCCTTGCAACCTATTTCAGTCGATTCTCCTTTCCAGCAATGGGGCCTTGATATCATTGGTCCTATTAACCCTCCATCCTCATAGCAGCACAAATATATTGTGACAACCACTGATTAGTTTACACGATGGTCTGAAGCTGTCGCGCTAAGAACTGTTAACACAAGTCAGGTGATCGCTTTTCTAAACTCGAATATCATCACCCGTTTTGGTATCCCTGATTGTCTAGTCTTTGATAATTCTTCATACTTTTCTTCTCTTGAAATGAGTGAGTTCACCTTAGAGAAGGAAATAAAGCTGAAGTATTCCGTAAGTTATTACCCCCAGGGTAACGGCTTAGCAGAATCAACAAACAAGAACTTGATCAAGATTATCAAGAGAACCGTGGCTGAAAATCATAAGAACTGGCACAACGCACTGCTAAATGCACTGTGGGATGATAGGGTAACACCCAAAGCCGCTATAGATAATTCCCCCTTTTTCCTCGTTTATGGAAGAGAAGCCATTCTGCCACCTCACATTCTTCTTCCTTCGCTTCAATTGTCACAAAAGGTTCAAGAAGAAGATTTTCCCCCTTTAGAAAGACGTATTAAGGCTTTGATGAAGTTAGAAGAAGTAATAACCCAAGATAAGCGTAAACTAGATCAACATCAACAACTGATTAAAAGTTGGTTCGATTCTAGTTCTGCTTCTGATAGGAATTTTGAAGTAGGCGATCTCGTCTTAAAGTGGGACAAACCACACGAAGGGAGGGGTGAACACACCAAGTTTCAAAATTTGTGGCTTGGGCCATTTTTGATTGCTGAAAAGTTGGTTCCTAGTTCCTTTCATTTGCAGAATCTTGAAGGGAAGCTTGACACCTACCGGGTGAATGGCCAAGCCCTGAAAAGATACTTTGCCTGATTTCTACCCTTGTATATTATGTAAATATTTCTTTTGTTTTTATTTTTGCCTTTGTTTTCATTTTTGGTTTTGATTTGAATGATCAGTTTTGTGTGTTGTTGAAGCATATGCATGCTTGTGCACTTATCTATTCAGACAAAGACCATAAGAAAATATCTTCGCTGAAATAACTTCTGAAAGGTTGTACGAACATCAATGATATATTTCTGAAACTGATATTTATGCTAGAAAATTTTGTTGTTTGAAAGAAGTTTACTAATTTCAATCTCTGAGTGAAGTTTGTCATGATCATCTTTATCTTTTTACGCTGTCCCTTTTCCGTAAAGGAATGACTCAAATGGATGTCTCCCTGTCAAAGTAAGTTGTTTTAGAAATAAAACATTTATGGAGCTGAATAAAGGACAGTATCAAAAGAATTCTGATGAAGTCTAAAAAAAAAAAAAATATGTTAAAATATCAAGATTTTTCAGCATCACCCTGCTCATCTATAAAAGAAAAGCAAAGTAAAATGTGAATAAGAGCTGTGGGAAGTGTTTGTAAACCCACCGGGATACTGAACAGGTCCGCTGGTAGCAGGTAAATGCAAGCATGGCGCCAAGACAACTTCGTCGGGGTACTGAACAGGCCCGCTGGCAGCGAAGCAATGTCAAGTACACAAAAATCTGAAAAAATTATAAGAAACCTCTTTTAAAGTCCTTTATTCTGATCTAGAACTTCTTGACAGGATAAAGACATCCGAGTGGGTTAAATGGAAACCCTGTCGAGGCTATGGACGCCTGCTAGCAGCAGTGGCCATGCCAACAGTATTGAAGATTTTCTCATAAAAATCATGACTTGTTGATCTTAAGACTGTTATTGGTTTGCATCTTTTAAAACATCACTGGAAAAGATGGTAAATGATGATGTTTGTACGATTTTCTGGTTGTTGTTTTTGAGTTGAATTTTTCTTTGCTGTCCGAATCTGAATTCATTTCTATTGATAGAGATAACTGCTTCTCCCAGTGTGTCGCCATTGTTGGCAGCCAATTCAATTTTTTCAATTGCCCTAAAAGCTGCCTACACCTATGTCTCTTGAACTTCAAATTTCTGTCACATTTTGCAAACAGAAGACATTTTTATTTCATGCGACATTTGCAAATTGGTTTCGATTCAGTTTTCACGACTGAAAGTGTGAAAACTCCTCCATCATTATTTGGATGATCATGATCTTCCCATTCTGAAAGGCACTTACCTTTGGTTTGCTTTTAAGTGGCTGGAATGACTTTCAAACTATGTCCATTTACCTACTTTTACTTTGATTGCGCAACTTGATTTTTATTTAATTGATGAGGCATTGAGCATGTTAAGTTATGGGTTATATTTGATTTCATAAGGGTCATGGTTGATTTTGTTTTATGTGATGCGATCCTTACTTTCATAAGTTCTTGGCTTATCAATTTCATAAAGTCATTAGACACAATGTTTTATAAACTTTGATTATACATTATGCAACAAGCGCATGGTCAATATATGAGTTTCGATTTCATGGTGACTGGCAATGGTTTGAAGTTATGAAATCGCACATTGGTTAAACTTTTGATTTTGATTTAATGGTTTGAATGATTACAATGGCACGTATTAACTTTGGGTTCGATTCCATACTGAATGTTCGTGGTTTCAAAAAATACAATGGTGCCTTGGTATCACTATCCACCGTTTAAATCCTTGTGTTAGCCGATTAATGTGGTTTCAGTGATGTCATAATTGATTAAATAGTGATGTACTGTGCCATTAATGTTTTTCATGGCGGTGAACTAACCCACCACCTTCGCACACGCATATTGATTTGCCTCCCCTTTGAGCGCTTACAGCTGTTAGTCCTATCGATTTTTGCTCCTGTGTATTGTGTGTTTGATCCGAACCCTACCATGATGCCTGCACCATGGCTCTAGTCGTAAGAGCTGAACCCAATGGTGGCCAAGCATTGTTAATGTGCGATGGTGCTTACAGCGACCTTGAGAAATTCGGCTGGCTCTCGTTCATATGCAAGTTTGATGGCTTTAACCCTGGTGTGGCTCGACAATTTGCATTAACCTTCTGGCTGCCGAGCCAAGGTTGGGGATGTCCAGTTGGAAATTGATGAGCATTTTCTCAGTTTGGCTACCGGTTTGCCTGCTGTCGGACAAAAATGGTCAAAAAATTGCAAAGTGGAAGATGTCCCGTGGACATTATTCTTCCAGTCACGATGAGTGAATTCCTGTGACAAGGGTTTGCCCGTAAACATGCTAAAGCAATGATGGCATGACCTGTTGATGATAACTAAACAATTCATCACCTACGAGGGCAGGTATGGTTTCGTTTTCTTGTACCACCTTCGACTACTTATGGTTTTCATGGGCTATGAACTTAATATTCCTTACTACTTGCATAGGAGTCTGTTTAAAATGTCTAAAAGTTATAAACGTAACCAGGCCGATGGTAGCTTGTTTCATTTTGGGTTAATTAAAATGCTTGTGGTTTGTAAATTGGGGTTGCACCGAGACTGTTGGGAGGATTTTCTTAAACGCAATTATTTTGATGGCTCAAACCCACCACAGGTTGACAAACCTGTGGTGAGCGAGAGCAAGTCGGTACCCCCTGTGCCTTACAGTGCTCTATTGCCTAAACCCCTACCCGACTCACCTATTGACCTACCCAATTCTATCACCACAGATGTAGAAAATGTTAAACTCGTGGCTAAAAGGCCTAAGGCCAAACCTAATGCAAATTCTAAAGGCAATAAAAATGCCCGGTTAATCTCTTGCATTGAAAGAAACAAACCGAAAGCACCTATCAACCTTGACCCTATCATGGTGAGTGAAGATTTTGACTCAGAGATTGAACGTTACCTGGCAAGTGAGTATCCCTATTCTGAAGGTCTGTATGAAAAACCCTCATACGATTTTGTGAAGAATATACCACCGTGTTTGCAAAATGATCCTAATTATCCAGGCATCAAAATGCCTTGTGAAACCCCTGGTGACTCATCTAAACCCCCTCCTGTCCTAGTCGAACCAGTTGCTCCACCATGTGATCAGTGTGGCTCATGGTTGGAAAGGTATTACCTCGATGTGCCAATGCTGCAGTCCAGAATTAATGCTCTGGAGGATCAAGTTGCAAGGCTCACCAGCCAAAAGGCAAAGATGCCATCCACTGATAAGAAACAGCGAACGACAAGTTCGATTTTGTTTAAGAATGTGGAGTCTGCTACAGCGGTTGTGAACTCAAAGCTGGCATAGTCTGAATAGTCGCACTGGTATGATTATCATCTATTTATATGATTAATTCACAGCTCTGTGTATAGCGTCGATTTGAAATTCGTTAATAAGCATGCATTATTGTATATAAGTCTGTTTGATTAATCGAATTTCAGATTGGTTTTGACTGAATTTAGTTCTGATCTGATTGATCATGATTGGATTTGATTGTTTTAGTTTAGTTTGAATTGGATGATCTATTATTTATTGAAGTTGTTAATATCTTTTCTAAATACAGGCCATTTCTGGTATTTCAATTCCAAACACAGTCAAAATCGCATTTCGAATTGGTAATATTCTAGATGATATGGTTGGCAATTATGGTTAACTGTTGTGATTGTATGCCTCTTAACTAATTCGAATACCATCCTGTTAAGGTGTAACCAAGTTGTGAATAGATGTGAGTCATAACTGTTGTATCCAACTATTCGATTCACATTACCGTGTTATCTGCTCGGTTTATATTGCAACAAATATATTGTTGAATTTGATTTGAGAACAAAGCTGATTATGCCCAGGATTGCGACTTATTTCTATTTTTAACTCAGTTACGATTTGCTCTGATTGTTACTTGGTCTATGATTATTACTCTTGTCAATGGTTATGATCACTATGTGATCCTGTCTGTAGACTGTGTAAACGCTCAACGATTGGAATCTATGGCAAAGTTTAATGAATGTTCACCTGACAATCATCGTAACTGTCTTTCCATATTTGATTAAAACGACATGAATCTCATGCATATTGTTACAGCCGTAACAAATCAATTTTGATTATATTCAATTATGTTTGTATCGATTATGATTGTGTTGTGGTATATCGTATCTTGTATGATATGATTCACGCTATATTTCACTTCGATATGAAACAGTCCTGTTATGATTTGACCATATTTTATGGCAACAACAAAAAGGGCAGAGCATTCTTACCCTGTTTCGTTTGAACCACTTTTCGATTTGGTTAAATTTGAACGATAAACTCATTGGAGTTATAGTAATTCATTTTGATTATTTATTAAAAGAAAATTAAATTGGATTTGATTCTTTTGAAAAGATTTTATTTGACTGCTATCTGGTCCTGTATGCTATTTTGGACTAGCTACAGAATCAGATGATTCTATAGCTAAGTCTGTGGGATCAATTTTTTATTTTTTTATTGATGAAATGCCTTTCTAATTGGTTATTTTTGTTCTATTGCAGGTAAAATCGAAATTGCAACTGAGTTGTTGAGCAGTTAGGGGATGTTTCAAACATTTCACTTGCATTTTATTTTCTTAGTTTAGGTGATTTTGGGATATCTCCCAGATTATGTAAAACAATTTGTTATTATCCACAAGGAGGTTTTACCTTGTGAAGAGACCTATATATACTTATGATTTTTGTAATAATCATCATCCTCATTCGTGGGAGAACAAGAATATGGAGTTATAATACAAACTGAAGCAGAATTTGGTGTTTTGTCACAGCTTTAGCTTCTCAATATATCAACGTTTTTTTTCATGTTGTGTATATCAGTTTGTATATGATTTATGACTACTTTATCTATCTTGATCATGTGCAAATCATATAATTTTAATCATTGTTATCCATATCTTGTCTCTTCCCAATAGATAAAAGACATAACAATTGTTAATTCAGTTTGTGATTGACAGGTTTATCTT
>ML778154.1:2036814-2062014 GCA_009831015.1 Picea engelmannii
GCCATTCTAGTCCTGATGTCTTCTTTATTTATATTTACTGCGTCGTAGCTTCTGATCCTAATATTACATCAAATCAAATGCTCTGGATTCGCATATCGGTGCCCTCGGTCGAAGAGAAGGGAATCTTGTAGTTTTCAATTTTTGCAAAATTTCTTGCCTTTAGTATGCACAACACCGCGTGTTTCAACCCGAATTAGGCTGTCGTACAGATTCTCGATATGAGAAATCCGTTTTGAGAAAAGGCCTAAGACTGCAAGCAGGAAAGTTTTGTAAAATTGAAAGAGTTAATTTGAAAACATTCCACTATTTTCTGATACCAAATGCTCTGCGTTTGTTAATAGACAAGAAATTAACCATTAAGAAATCAAATAGCATATCATCCAATACAGATCTATGTAAATATCTGTCTATCCTAGAAGTAAATGTCGCTTTAAACCTTGTCTCATGTTGACAACCGCGTTTAAGAGATTTCCACAGACTGTATATCACAAAGTAGGTACTTCCATGCGTATATATATTCTGCAAACGAAGTAGCAGAATGGACGAGAGCTATCCGAAAATTAATTGAAGATAAACTTTTCCACTCCATAGTACCAAATTCATGCCTATGCATCAGGTCTCCATGCCAAAATAATAGATTACTCTGTTCACTTAAAACCTTAACCTCGAAATCGTTGATACACTTCAACCCCATACACTTTTAAATTGAGTGCAACTAATTTTTCCTGCTAAAGAATGACACACATGCCCGGCATCACTTGAGATCACTCACTGGCTTGAAAACGAAAAACGCCCATATATTTCTACAAATCATCTCTTTTCTAAAAATGAAAATGCAAATCATATTCAAGAACGGGATGACGAAAGGTAATTATCTATTGACCTTCCAAAAATTTTACTCAATTCTGAGTCCCGACATTTTAGGTTCGTGCCAACCTAAATTGCTTGAGAAGTTTTGACCAACAACAGTTGTTTGGTACATATTAGTGTAAATGTGCCCATATACACCAAGACAGAGATTTGCAAATATTACGAATCACCTGGAGCTTGCGTGATGGGGGATAAATGCTATTATGTGCACGGGGAAGGAGAATTAAGACGAGTCAAGATGCTACCTGCAGATGTAAAACAAGGGAGTGTTTTGAACAAGACATTTGAAAACTTACTAGTGCTGTCAGTCCGCTGGATACGATTCGCCGAGCAGGCCTGAGATTTCCTTCACCGGGTTTCCCTCAGCGACCGCCCCCAACAAACTATAAACCCATAAAACATTCACAACTTCACCATAGATGCGGCAGCAGCAGGAAAGAAAGAAGGAAAGCGGGAAAGCCCCCAACAAACTATAAACCCATAAAACGTTCACAACTTCACCATAGACGCGGCAGCAGCAGAAAAGAAAGAAGGAAAGCGGGAAAGCAGGCCTTCTACGGGGCAGAGCAGCATGTTGGTTCGAGGAGGAGCTCGAACGCTCCAGGCTCCACTGCTCCAGCCTCCGAACGGCGAAGACGGATCTAGAGCAAAATTTTCAATAATGAATTAAACAGAAGACTAGGTAGTAGCCTGTAGATAGTAGTCTGATCAGAATTTATGGATTAATGTTTATTGTGGTGACACGGAAGCACGGGTAGCTGGTTCATTTATTTCATACAACTGCTTCGACGGTTCAAACAGGACACGTATTCAATCTATGAACAGTGAGCGGCGAGGTTGTCCTGGAAACTTGAAAGTAGTAAATGTATGCAAGCCGCGTGCCATTCTATAAAACAGTGGGCAATGGAACAAACAAAGAGTGATTTATAATGTCATGCCAGGCTCCACCGACAGCTTCCAGCAAGAAACGCAACAACTTATTTCAAAATTCAAACCCTATTTATGAGATAGGTATGATGCAACGTTAATGGAATACATTTATAGCTACTTTTCAATCGCGCTACGAAGTAATTTTCATTTAATATATTTATCAGATAGATATGATGCAACATTAATGGATTACATGTATAGCTACTATTCAATAGTCACGCTACGAAGTATTTTCCATTTAATGTCATCTTAATTTTCCCACGAGATTCATGAAAATATTACTTGGCGTTAACAAAACCCCTAAAATAAGAAAATGAATGGTAAGAAAGGGCTACACAATTTTAAAAATAAATCAAACCATACTTCAACGAGAGGTCCTGGAAAAATTATATACAAATCCATATCAATATTTCATCACGAAATAATTCCTCACAAACCCTAAAATCTAACACAACTTAAAAAAATAAATTAAACCAATCTAGCATTGAAAGGTCTCACAATTTTTTATATACACAACCATACGAACATTTAATCACGAAAATAATTCATCCCTTCATAGAGGATTGCGAAGTAGGAATTGGCCTTCCGAAAATAAAAATAAAAAAAGCCCCCAAAATTAGAAAATATCTCCAAACAGAAAAAGCGGCATTTAATGTATGCACTGGAACAGACGGTACAACGGTGTGTATTCAAGTTGTCCCGAGTCCCGACTCCCGGCATCCGAGTCTGCAGCCTTCCATGTCGTGCCTACTACTTAGCCCTACTACTTAGACTGTATACCTACTAGAGATTTTGACGGGCATTGGAGGCAGTTACACGTCAAACTGACAGGTAGACAATTCTCATGCCAGTCAGTAATAACGTGTAAATTTTATTGCCCACTATCAAATACGAGCTGAGAGGTAAAAAACGGGCTACAGCCCGTCAATTTCCAGGCCTGCCCCCAACTTTTTGGGGAGAAACGACCGGAGAAACGACCGCGCAAAAGACAAGGAAAACCTTATGACGCAGAGGCTACGGATTTCCCTGTAGCACGCCGACCAAGTACCATATATGAACACATGACATGAATAGATGACATCATTTGTCTAACGTAATCTATCACCTCAAAGCTGACGAGACCCCTTCATGCGATGATTTCGGTTTTCAAGCAGACAAAAAATCTTGGGATAGATAGATCTTGGGATTCCTGTTACATTTTTAATGTATGACGATCTTTCCATTTCCTTGAGGAATCATTCTAGAATGAGTTTCGTTGAGCTTTATATTACTATTATTATTGTTTTAATTTTATATTTAAAATAAAACTTTCATATTTTTGGATTTACACATTGGGATTTAGATGGATAAGTTGTATCATTTCACTGTCGCAGATATCCAGCGTGATCAGCAACATTCAATACTGTTTGGAAAACTGGATATTGCTCACCTCATTTGACCATGCTGCTTGGCAAACTGGATATTGTTCACCTCATTTGACCGTCCATTCTTTGTGACCGTCCATTCTTTGTAAAGCAAAAGATTCTTCTCGGTGCCACACCATCATGATTTTTTTGAAAGAGAGAGTGTTCGAATTTGAGATCCAATTCTATTAAATGTATTAAGCATTTTCCTTTACTTCGATGACAAGTTTACATGATTTCAAAAAATTCCATCCTTGGGAGGAGATATTTTCAATTTGGGCTCTTTGAAATTTTTATGATTTTTATTAGTCAAATTAAGAATGTATTATCTAACTAAGTAATATATCATAAGTATAATGAGTTTTATGACAAAATCACTAGAAAAATCATCACATTTCATAAAATATTTTAGTATTTTCCATTTTTTGAATGATCATGTCATTATTTGAAACTACATAATGAAATGGGATATTGACTTAGATAATGATATTCACTATTTGAAACTAGATGAGGAAATGGGATAGTAATCTTATTGAAGGTTATTGAAGGTTTTATAATTGATTATGATTTTAGGGTTTTACAATTTTGGTATGTATTTTTATCAAAATGTTACATATGAGTATTGGAACTATATTGGAACTTGTTTGGTTAATTAATTTCTACTTTAGTACTTTTCAAAAAAATTCTCTAATTTAATAATTATTGATGAAGAAGTTGACTCTGAAGTGGATTAGGACACAAGCAAGGCAAACCATGGTCATGATAATGCTAAGGATTGCAGTCTTTCAATCCATGAATGATAAGTCTCTTTGTTATTGTTTTTTATGGTTTCTTAGGTTGTCGTTAAGTATAGTCATGTCTATGTGGGTTAGTATGATATTAGTTTTATTGTCTATGGTTATATGTACATTTTATATGAGGCATTGAATCTCTGTAAATGGAATAGATACAGTGGTGAACTCTAAAGATTGTTCTGAAGTTGTCTAGCCTGGTTTCCTTTTCGGTAGGTCATAGAGAGTCTTGACTGTAAATTTTGATATGAGGGTGACACTAGCTTTCCTCGCATGTATAGATTGTGCTTTATATTCCAAGCTTTCCTTTTGATGTCCCAAAATTTTAGAGGATTGTCCACGCTTTGTTTTTTGTCTTTCTTCATACAATTGCAAAATTTCTTTGAAGTTTCCTATTGTTCCCACTATTTGTAAATCATTCTTCCTTTTCCTTGTTCTTTAAGCATGATCTTCTATCTTCAAGGAAAAATGACTTGATTTTCATCAATGTTATAGATCAAACATTCACTACTAATAGTGATTGGGCTAATAGATTATAGGAGCCACATTAACATAATTAAATGGCAAGATGAATCAAAATATGAACAAAAACTAGTAGTAATGGATTGACCACCTAGTTTTAGCTTAAAACTAACATATATTTATCAAACATAATTAGACCATTAAAAGCTTCACTATTTATAGCATTTGGAAAAAGCATTTTCACTTTGAATACTTGAGGTCTCACCATATTTACGATGCATCCCATATCAAGGAAGGCACCATATTTTCTTCATTGAGAACTTGTTTCATTTTGACCTGTACTAACACATGTGAAACACATAAATCCAACTTGATGTTTTGATCAATTTATGTATTAATTGTAACTCTTGTAGATCTAGCTCTTGTTTCATTTCTTCTTGTTGCATTGAGAATTTAACAAGGGTACTAATAATTTTAGATGTACCCGCTACTTGACTATCCTTTTAGTCTATTTTTACCCTTTTACCCTTCTCATTAGAAGATATTTTTGAAATTTCAAATTCATATAATGTTTCTTGTAATTCTTCATATTCACCCTACTAAGACTCTTCCCTTATAGCCACTTCATTGAGTTCTGGGTTTGATCATGTTAATGGGTTCTAATTATAGTGATTTTCATATATTTCTTCTTCTTCCCTCCAATTGAATTTTTGAAGAATGCAACACCCAAATTTTGATCCCTAAATGCGTCGAATCAAATTGTGTATACATTGTAAATGTTAGTTTAAAATGATGGGAGTGAAGCCATGTGGGATTAAATAGATGAACTCGCTTGCAAATGATGTAAATATACTACTATGTATTCTTAGTGTGGAGCTCAAGGCCAAAGCATGACTAGTGAATGAGTAGGAATGCATGATGTAAATATACTTCTATGGACCATGTGGTATGATTACCATAGTGAAGTCAAACTACATAAATATTTATGTTGGACTAATATATTATAGTGGTATAAGACTATGGAAAAGAGCATGAGAGAGATATGATTCCCCTAGAGGGGAAGAGGGAAGAGGGGGCCCTATGGAAAAGTAAATCCTTCGTTGTTAAGTATCAACCTTAGAACTCATTTGTTTTCCACCATGTGCCTTAAATAAATCCACTGGCCTTCATTAACTTATAAACCAATCACTGAATGCATGTAAGAGTTTGGTGGGGAATTTTTCTCATGTAGTTATGGAAGCATGGGGTACATACAATAATCATGGGAAGTGTATGAATCCTACAACATTCATATTAGAATTAATGTTAGTCATCATTTTCTCCAATCCCCTCATTACAATTCACTCTAGCATTCGTTCCCACATTCTTTCATTCATTCTCTAGACTACTCAGGTTGTGTTCTCCATTGCTAACCATCACCAATCTAGAAGTTAACCAAAAAACAACACTATGAAGAGGAAATTGCAAGACTAAGATTAAAGATAGATGATTATAGGTGAGCATAGAGGTTAGAAAATATAGAAACCATTACCGATTGTGCATTTTCTATTCTTTGGATGTTTGAGAGACAAGTATTATTCTTGTAGGAAATTCTTAGAAAGAATGCAATAAATTAATCTTTTTTTTCCACATGAAAGAACATTGGAGGGAAGAATATACCTAAGGGATTATTCAATAAGGAAAGGGAATATCATCATAGTATTGTATGGGGCAATGGAAGATAGTTCTTTGGATATTAATGGATGTATGAGATTCCTATAATGCTTTGTAGTAAGAAAATTAAATGAGCATGTGTGTAGATGGGTTGGGCAATGAGAGAGAGAATCTTATAGCTTGATACATTCACTCTAGTGGCCTCGTAGCTCAACTTGGGGGGTAGTATTTTTACTAAATACTTGTGATTGGGTAAAAGATTTCTCTTACATAGCAAGTTTTTTGGGGCCGACTTTTGTGAAAAGATAAGTGTTATCTTTTTGTTTATGAATATGAAAAATTACTACTATTTCTGTAACATCCTGCTCTGGCACACTGAGAAAACTTATTCTTTGAGGACACTTGCTCTCAAGTGATCCGGATTATTATGCTATTAAAACTTTTGACTTTGATTATGATGCGTTATGGGTAGATGACATGTTGTTTTCCTACATTGACATAGACATGTGCTATTGACTCGGTTTTATTGAGTGTGCAGGGTTTTGGACCTTGAGGATGCAGAGGCATCGATGGAACCCCTTGGACTTCGAATCGAGTCAGGGAGTGTGCCATTGGGGTTTGATTGTTTTACTATGATATTAGTGCATCTGACTAGATGATATGATATGGATATGTTCTGACATGATTTGTTGATGATGCAGGCTGACGATAGCTTGCTGAACAGACTCACATATGGAGTAAAGGGGTCACACAGGACTACCAGACATGTTGAGGGAGAGGTGTGGACAACAAACCTGCCACAACCTACTAGCACTCTCGCCGTGGCTCGAACTGTAGGTTAACGTTTACCTAGTTCGAGAGGACCCACGATGTTGTGAGGGAAGACTGTGACAATCACTCATGATGATTCTAAGGGGCGTGCAATAAGGCGGGGGACTTATTCCTTAGAAGCCCTTAGTCTCCCACAAGTTCACCTGGCGGAGTGTTGACTCCAAGGGTTATTGATGTCTACCAAATCAGTCATGAGGCATGGCACCCTTGGAGCACATAGTGCGTCCTGAAGGGCACGTCGTGCAAAAGAACAAATGAGGTGAGTGGCACCCTTGGAGCACCTGGTGTATCATGAAGGGCACGTCGCATTGTTGATGATAGAGGGATGAACCTAGATGGCCCTAAGACAAATAACATGTTAAGTAATTTTTAAAACAATTTCCCTAGTTAAATGTCGCCCAGTACGAAATTTAAGGCCTAAGTCTAAATTACGCTAGTGGTAAAATTTTGTCTTCTATAAAATAAAATAGTTATAAAAATAAAAACAACTTAAAAAAATGATTATGATCTTCGTTAAATCTTGTAACATGAAGGGAGTAAGAAATTTAATTTATTCATGAAAAAAAAAAAAAGTAAAATTATGTTGGATTAAAATTTTTAAAAGGGAATTAATTGTTTTATTACCTTAATAAATTAAAGAATACCAATTAAATAAGAAAAGGGAAAAAGGGTTAATTTTCACACCTGCCTTTTTGAGTTCTAAGTAAAAGGGGAAAGAGGGAAAATAAAAAAAGGGAAACTAGGGAAAAAGAGGTAACATAAAAAGGGAAAAAGGGGAACTTAAGGGAAAAAGTAGAAAGTCAACTTAGTAATGAATCTACCATTTAAGAGCTTCTAATTTTAAACTGAATTAGCAATTTAATAAAAGAGAAAGCTATTAAAACCTGTAAGAGAATTTGCGGACACCTAGGAGTGATTCTAGGAGTAACTCTAGGTGGGTGAGGGAAATAAAGATAATTACTTAATTAAAGAAATTAATTTATGGAGGAATGTAGGGGATGGGGGACACTTGTACGGAGAGGAAATTTTACGAATTTATTTTTAAAACTTTAATTAAATGAGATTTTAGGAAAGAAAGGAAGTTTGAAACTCTATAAAATAAAGGAAGGAGAAGGATGAAGGGGATCTTATGTTTGTGTAATGTTATGCTGCAGAAATATTGACTTGACTGATTTACTTGTGGGAGTTGGGATACCTAGATCGGAGAGGAGTGGTAGCTCAGCCTTGCGAGGCAAGCTGGGAGCTAGACAAAATCTCTGGTTAGTGTGTGTGGCCGCTTTGCGGCTCGGGGGGATAAGGGGGAAGAAGAGTACCCCTAGCATTGGATGGGAGGTACCGTTGAAGTCTCGACGGTCGGTGAGCGGGAGCTACACGGACCATGCGAGATGTCACTCAGAGCGGGCGAACACGCAACGGTACACTTCCTTCGTTGGATGGTAGATTGTTGTAGGATTTATGATTTAGATCTGCATGTTTATTGGGTAGGTAACTGGTTGTCTAGTTTCATGACTGAAATTTTTATAGCCTAGCTGATTGATTGGTTGATTGATTTCCCGTGGCCTTCGTCTTCCTGCATGTCATGACCGCCCTGTGTGTTGATTGTGACCTTGATGGTTGTTTCTTTTCATCCTTAGCTTCTCAGTCCTCGCCTGAGCAGTCGTCCAGGAGCCTGATCTACGGTCTTTGTCTTAGCGTTAAAAGACCTATAATTTGTTTTGTTTTTTTCACCCTCCTATATAACATCGGGAATTGTTGGTTTAATTAATCTTTTAATTACAAATTTTAGTCTTATGACCAACAATTAAAGATGCAAGCATATTATCTCTTAAGTTGGTTACTTTTTCACTTTTACTTAATAATATTAAGAAATTATTGTGTGTCCATCTGATTGGCAGGTTTAGATAAATAGAAAATATGAATATATATATATATATATATATATATATATATATATATATATAAGTTATTGAAATGTTTGTGTGTCACGCCTCATTGACAAGGATTGCATATTGGGGCATTTGTTTCATTTTGGCCTCATTTCCATGGATCGTAGATGGTGGCAGGTATTTCATTTTGGCCTCATTTCCACGGATCGTAGATGGGGGCAGACATTTCATTTTTTTTTTTTATGATGAGAAACATGTCATGGAATTAATATTGATTCTGGTGAGGAAAGAGTTCCAAATACTCATTGTTATTTTCGATACTGTATTGATTTGTTCCATAATACCCTGCATCCGTAGCAGGTCTAGGATGAAAGTGTTCCAATATATAATACCCTGCATTTGTAGCGATTATGGGGGTGGAAAACATTCTAAATATTCATTTAGAATATTTAGAATTTGCATTGTTGCTTAGAGCTATGGCTCTGGCCAATACTTAGGTAAGGGTTTCTTGCACATTGGGATCGTAAAATCTTGCAGGTTACGTATGGTGCACTAGATAACTAGTTTATGTGTTTTTTCTCTACTTCATTTGATTGAATGGACTTCATAAGCCAATTGACTATTTTTTTTACTATGCACTGAAGCTATAAAGAGAAAATACAATATGGTACTTGTTTTAGGTATTTCTTGGATCGATCTATGATCCTTGCACATGAAATGAATGTTCTACAGTTTTAGTATATTCTGGGTTAGCATTTCGCAAGGGTAGGGTTAGCTTCTACACTTCAAGGTTTCCTTAAAAGCCTCCCCTCACCAATGGCCTCTACGGTTCATGTTTGTATGCCATGAAGGAAACATCTTCGTCTGGAAAGAAAACGTTTAGAACTCTTTAGCAAATGTGTAAATGCTTTTCTGAATTGCAAACCACCATTCCTGCAAACAAGTTGCGAAACAATTGGTATTGTTTACAGTTTTTCTCTTCTTTGAAAATTGTTCAATGTGGTAGGATGCACAACATTTGGAAAAATAAATAGAAGCTAAACAAATCATGCAATTATGATTTTTAAGATTTTAGTTTTTCTTCATAATGAAAATGCTTAAGTTTAAAGTGTAATGGTAGATTTCAAGTAAAAGCTAAGGTTTCTTGGAAAGCCATCCCAGAAATCCTTAGATTGCATGCAAGTTATTAAGTAAAGAGGCAGGAATTCTCATATCACAAAACCTATTTACATCGTATAGATTAAATGAGGATTTCAATCCTGAATAACTCAAAAGTGGATGGTTTTATTTATTATTGTTTAGGGCACTTCAAATCAGGGAGCATAATATGATTCATTTTTAATTTTTAATGTTGCTTTAAATTGCTCTGGTTCAGATGCTCAAAAAGATTGAAATGGATATCGTGTAGGATTTTGAATGTCAATTATTGTAGATTAGAATGGGGAAAGACCAGCTGGCTTACAACTCTAAAAAGAGTGTTCTTGTCCAAATAAAATGGCGATGTCAAAAATGACATTGCCATTCGAAGATAAAAGGAGAGCCAATAAATGAGAAGGAAGAAAACGTCAGCTACTATATATTATTTTCGGATTCCTAAATATGCATCTAATCTTTTTGTCTCTGGCTTGGATTTTGTATTGGTGTAATAAATTATTTTTGCAGAGAAAGAATTCAAAGGACAAACAAAAGCGGTCATCCATAGAAAAAGATCAAGGTAAATATAAAGGAAGGATCCAATAATCATTCAAATATGAGGAAGAAAATAACGCCATTTTCGTCCATTGGTTGTGGTAACTACAACTGCCTCCAAGGTCGTTCGTCTTTTAGGATACAGAAGAAAATCGAGGGAAGAGTGGGTTGACATATCTATACAGGTCACTATCTGAGGTTACCTGGCTCGTACAAACTTTGAAAGATTAGTTTGAAAAGACAATATTTTATATCGTTGTAAAATAATTTATAACGATGCGCAATAGTATTTATTTGGTCAGATCTTATAGTTGTAGTGCTTGATGTGTACATAACATTCAGATCTTTGGCTGTAATTATGACGCACTAGTGAGAGGAAAAAATGTCAGAAAGAGGGCGAACATGACGATGCGTTGCATGCAAGAACTTCTTAGGGTTCAAGCTCGTGTAAAGGCTCCCTGTCTTCCAATGGAAAAAGAAATATTTTTCGTTTACAGTAAACTCCACGAGAATGGGGAGCAAGAGGTGATCCAAAGTAAATATATGGTAATCCACGAACTTATGACTTTTAATTTAGGTCTATGTACAAAACTTGTACACTTATTCTATGTGGCCTCATTCCGCCCCATTGGAATTGCAATCAACATAACGGTGGGACAGTAGTATGCAAACCATTGAGTAAATTCAAACAAAGCTTCATACTTAGTAGAACACCACCATGGAGTGTGAAAGGGAAATGGCCTATGCCCTTTTTCAACATGTATTAATACTAGCAACAAGTAGTTGATATAGGTAGATTGGCGCCATTTTCCAAACTTTAAAATTAATGACAATGAGGAGGATCAACACACCACAATAACCCGTTAATAATTTGCCTTATCAACACATGGAAAAGCACTCTCATTAAAGTAATCATTCTTATTCTTAGTCGGTTGACTATTGTACATTGTTTCTAGGTGCTTGATGTGCTTCTTAGGTTGTTATGTTGTTGTCATGTAAGTTGCATGCGTCTTGTTCGTCGTCATGTTGCGACATTGAGTATATTATCTTTTTTTACGCTTCTACACACACAAAAAAAAATAAAAAATTGCACTTGTTATGTGAGGCTTATTGTTGTAACTAAACGGGAGGGTTGTTACATATGGTATCAGAGCCAAGTTCAACCCTGCGACTGTGGATCGCCAGGCTTTCCACTGCAGTAATCCCATGAGCATTAACCCTTGCATTAAGTAAAAACCTTAACGTGCCCTCATGGAGATCGCATTTAGAGGGCGCCCCTGAGGGTCCACAACGTGCAATATGTAGTACCGTTAGCATCCTCCAAGATATCGAGAGAGATGGGTTCTATCATCCACGAGTGTCGCGGATAGTGGTGTCATCGAATCATAGTTGTAGAGCAAGGAGTTTGCTTCACAGTTCGCATTTACGACCTCCAGCATGAAGGTCCACATGGTGGTCTTTGGATTGAAGGGGAGCGCTCTTTTATGGTGGAAGACACTTCTGCCCCTTTTGAACCTAGCCATTGGTGACGTGTCATGGGAACTGTTTGAGGGATGGTTCCAAGAGAGGTATGTCTCTAAGGAATTAATTGAGCATCAACTCAATGAGTTCGATGCCTTGCGATGAGGTAGCCACACGGTGTCCGAGTACGAGGCCTATTTTGGAGCTGCTTTGATATGCTCCACACCAGGTTACCCAAAAAAATAAGGTCAAGAAGTTCGAATTTGGCCTTATTGTTAGAATTCATCTTCGACTTTGGGTACTAGGAGTACTGGACTGAAGAAGGGGTGTTGGACGTGTGGGGAGACACACTACCAGCACGACTGCCCTGTGGAGAGGACCAGAGCATCCAGACCAGCTAGACCCACTACCATGGCAGATATGGGCAAGGCCCATCAGATCCATGTAGCGGTGAATAAATGCCAAGAAGAACATCAATCGACTGTGCTTAAGACGACATGTATCATCGCTAACCAGACCCTTAGTATTTTGATAGATCACGGTGCTACTAAGAGTTTCTTTTCCAGTGTAGTGCTAAAAGGGATTAAGGTAAAGGCAGTCGAACAGGATGAGTTTAGCTTCGTAGAGATGGCCTCGGAATCCAAACAAAAGGTTGGAGGAAAGGTTATGGGATGTATCCTTAACCTGGGAGATTTTGTCACCAGGGCCAACCTGTATGTCACGATCTTAGGATTTTATGCTGTCGTGATTGGTATGGACTGGTTGGAATCACATGAGGTGATACTCAACTGTAAGACAAAACGGTTGAGCTTGGTCGATGATGAGGGACAAAGACATGTGATTGTAGGATGGAACCAGGGAGTTTCCATAAGGTTCATCTCTTCCTTATAGCTACGGAAGAGTATGCGCAAGGGGTGCAAGCTTTATGTGATCCTTGCGTTAAATGAGAAGGGAGTAGCGAAAGGTCTAGAACACCTTCCGGTGGTGAGAGAGTTTGCAGACGTCTTGTCAGAGGAATTACCTGGGATACCGCCAGAAAGGGAATTGGAGTTTACCATAGACCTAAAAACGGGGATTGAACCGATAACAAGAATGCCTTATCGAATGTTGACCCTGGAGTTACAAGAGTTGAAAATGCAACTGAAGGAGTTTTTGGACCTAGGACTGATACGTCCTAGTGTATCACCATGGGGTGCACTAGTTATTTGCATACGAAAGAAGGATGGGTCGTAGAGGCTCTACATTGACTACCGTCAATTGAACAAATCCACGATCAAGAATCAGTATCCATTGTCGAGAATTGATGATCTGTTCGATAAAATGAAGGGTGCGACAATGTTCTCCAAGATCAATTTGCAATCAGGGTATCACCAGTTACAGATCAAGGAGGATGATGTCCCTAAGAACGCCTTTAAGATGAGGTTTGGACATTATGAGTTTATTGTTTTACCGTTTGGACTGACAAATTCCCCAGGGGTATTATGAGTTTGATGAACGGGGTGTTCCGTGAGTACTTAGACAAGTTCATCCAAGTATTCATTGATGATATTTTGATCTACTCTCGGACGACGGAGGAGAATGATGAGCACTTGCGCTTGGTACTACAGTGTCTGCGAGAGCACAAATTGTATGGGAAGTTGTCCAAATTCTCTTTTTATCAATTGAAGATTCACTACTTAGGGCATGTCATCTCTGGCAAAGGCATCTCCTTGGATCCAACAACGGACGAGGCTATTATGGAATGGCTTGCATTGACAAATGTCTTGGAAGTGCGTAGCTTCATGGGTTTAGTAGGATACTATCGACGGTTCATTGAGGGATTTTAGAAGATAGCAAATCTGATCACGGAGTTGCAGAAGAAGAACAAGAAGTTTGTATGGACCGAGAAATGTGCGGAAGAATTTCGGAGGCTCAAGGAATTGTTGACAACAACACCGATACTAAAGGTCCCTGACATGGATGCAGACTTCTTGGTATGCACTGACGCATCCAAGGAAGGCTTAGGCAGAGTCTTGATGTAAGACATATGAGTGATTGCTTGCATTTCGAGGAAACTGAGAAGGCATGAGGAGAACTACGTGACACACGATTTGGAGTTATTAGCCATCGTATATGCCTTGAAGGTTTGGATACACTACCTTGTTGGACAAAATTTGAACTAAATACTGACCATTGTGGACTACAACACATATTTACGCAAAGCAACCTAAACGCACGACAATGACGTTGGTCAGAATTGCTTAACGAGTACGACTTCGAGATTGCTTACATAAAAGGTACAGTGAATAGGGTGGTAGATCCATTGAGTCAGAGACCACGCATCTTTTCGGTGTTGCCTCTTCAGACGAATCTACATGAAAAGATTCTAACTTTACAGCGTAACGATGACTGGTACAAAGAGGTCGAGGGTTTTATTAGACAAAACACAATGATGGTACCATGATATGAAGGATTTTGATTTGATAGCGATGGCTTATTGAGGCTTAAAAGTCGGGTCTACGTACCACCAAACGATGAGTAGAGGATGTTGATCCTAAGCAAGGCTCATAGAGCAGTATACATGGCTCATCCAGGAGTCACGAAGATGAGGGCAGACCTTAAACCCTTATTCTTCTAAAAGGGAATGAAGGCAGACATAGTCAACTATGTGGCTAGATGTCTAGAATGTCAGCAAGTAAGAGATGAACATAGACACCCAGCAGGATTACTACAACCACATGCTATTCCAGAATCAAAATGGGAGGTTATTTCGATAGATTTTATTATGGGATTGCCACTGACGGCAAGGATACATGACTCGATTTTCGTAGTGGTAGACACTCTGATGAAGAGTGCTCACTTTATTCCTGTGCGTACGACGTATCAAGCACCTAACATAGCTAGAATTTTCATCAGTGAGATTGTGAGGCTGCATGGCATGCCTAAGAGCATTATATCCGATCGAGGATTGGTGTTTACTGGACAATTTTGGACGAGTTTCCAAGAGGCCTTGGGAACCCAACTTAACTTTAGTACTACGTATCACCTGGAGACTGATGGGCAGACCGAATGAATGAATCAAACCTTGGAGGACATGTTTCTCATGTATGTGATGGACCAACAAAAGTGTTGTGAGGAATTCTTGCCACTGGTATAATTCACTTACAACAACAGTTACCATAGCACCATTAAGATGGTGCCTTTCGAGTTTCTTTACAGGCGACCGTGTCAGACGCCCTTGAGTTAGGATCAGCTTGAGGATAGGGTCCTGGTGGGACCAGAAGCAATCCAAGAAATGGAAGAGCAAATGTAAACAATAAGACAAAGGATTAAAGAAGCTCGGGATCAATAGAAGAGTTATGTCGATGCACAACATGTCTACCGTAGTTACGAGGTCGACGATCGTGTATTATTGCAGGTTAAACCACGTAAGAGTTCGATCAAGCTTGGGAAGGGAGATAAATTCTCTCCTAGGTTACTGGGACCTTTTGAGATTGTGGAGAGAAAGGGGCTCGTGGCCTATCAACTAGCCTTGCCTGATTCCTTGAGGCATATGCACGATGTTTTTCATGTATCTGTTTTGAGACATTATATTAGTGATCCTACACATGTTATTGACATGAGTTCCTTGCAGTAACGGACGAGGGAACGCTCACAGCTAAGCCTATCTGCATCTTAGATCATCGCATTCGACAGCTACGACATCGAACGATAGATCAAGTCAAGGTCCAGTGGGATAATTATAGTCCGCACCCGATGACCTGGGAGGACGCATATGATACGCACCAGCAGTTTCCATTTTTGTTTGATAGATAGACATCTGATACTGTGAGACACCTTATTTCGACATTTATACCGTGAAACTTTGGGACAAAGTTTAGACCAAGAGGGGGTGTATGTAACATCCTGCTCTGGCACACTGAGCGAACTTATTCTTTGAGGACACTTGCTCACAAGTGATTCGGATTATTATGCTATTAAAACTTTTGACTTTGATTATGATGCGTTATGGGTAGATGACATGTTGTTTTACTACATTGACATAGACATGTGCTATTGACTCGGTTTTACTGAGTGTGTAGGGTTTTGGACCTTGAGGATGTAGAGGCATCGATGGAACCCCTTGGACTTCGTATCGAGTCAGGGAGTGTGCCATTGGGGTTTGATTGTTTTACTGTGATATTAGTGCATCTAAATAGATGATATGATATGGATATGTTCTGACATGATTTGTTGATGATGTAGGCTGATGATAGCTTGCCGACCAGACTCACATATGGAGTAAAGGGATCGCACATGACTACTAGAGATGTTGAGGGAGAGGTGTGGACAACAACCCTGCCACAACCTACTAGCACTCCTGTTGTGGCTTGAACTATAGGTTAACATTTACCAAGTTCGAGAGGACCCACGATGTCGTGAGGGTAGACTGCGACAGTAGCTCACGATGATTCTAAGGGGAGCGCAATAAGGTAGGGGCCTTATTCCTTAGAATCCCTTAGTCTCCCACAAGTTCACCTAGTGGAGTGTTGACTCCAGGGATTATTGATGTCTACCAAATCAGTCAAGAGGCGAGTGGCACCCTTGGAGCATGTAGTGCGTCCTGAAGGGCACATCGCGCAAAGGAACAAATGAGGCGAGTGGCACCCTTGGAGCACCTGGTGCGTCCTGAAGGGCACGTCGCATTGTTGATTATAGAGGGATGAACCTAGATGGCTCTAAGATAAATAACATGTTAAGTAATTTTTAAAACAATTTCCCTAATTAACTATCTCCCAGTATGAAATTTAAGGCCTAAGTCTAAATTATGCTAGTGGTAAAATTTTGTCTTCTATAAAAAAAATTAGTAATAAAAATACTAAAAATAAAAACAACTTAAAAAAATGATTAAGATCTTCATTAAATCTTGTAACATGAAGGGAGTAAGAAATTTAATTTATTCATAAAAAAAAAAAGAGTAAAATTGTGTTGGATTAAAATTTTTAAAAGGGAATTAATTGTTTTATTACCTTAATAAATTAAAGAATACTAATTAAATAAGAAAAGGGAAAAAGGGTTAATTTTCACACCTACCTTTTTGAGTTCTAAGTAAAAGGGGAAAGAGGGAAAATCAAAAAAGGGAAACTATGGAAAAAGTGGTAACATAAAAAGGGAAAAAGGGGAACTTAAGGGAAAAAACAGAAAGTCAACTTAGTAAAGAATCTGCCATTTAAGAGCTTCTAATTTTAAACTGAATTAGCAATTTAATAAAAGGGAAAGCTATTAAAACCTATAAGAGAATTTGGGGACACATAAGAGTGATTCTAGGAGTAACTCTAGGTGGGTAAGGGAAATAAAGATAATTACTTAATTAAAGAAATTAATTTATGGAGGAATGTAGGGGATGGGGGACACTTGTACGGAGAGGAAATTTTAGGAATTTATTTTTAAAACTTTAATTAAATGAGATTTTAGGAAAGAAAGGAAGTTTGAAACTCTATAAAATAAAGGAAGGAGAAGGATGAAGGGGATCTTCTGTTTGCGTAATGTTACACTGTAGAAATATCGACTTGACTGATTTACTTGTGGGAGTTGGGATACCTAGCTCGGAGAGGAGTGGTAGCTTGGCCTTGCCAGGCGAGCTGGGAGCTAGACGAAATCTATGGTTAGTGTGTGTGGCCCATTTGCAGCTCGGGGGGATAATGGGGAAGAAGAATACCCCTAGCATTGGCTGGGAGGTACCGGTGACGTCTCGACGTTCGGCGAGCGAGAGATGCACGGAGCACGAAGGACATCACTCAGAGTAGGAAAACAGGCAACAGTATGCTTCCTTCATTAAATGGTAGATTGTTGTAGGATTTATGATTTAGATCTGCATGTTTATTGGGTAGGTAATTGATTGTCTAGTTTGATGACTGAAATTTTTATAGCCTACCTGATTGATTGGTTGATTGATTTCCCGTGACCTTCGTCTTCTCACATGTCATGACCGCCCTGTGTGTTCATTGTGACCTTGATGGTTGTTTCTTTTCATCCTTAGCTCCTTAGTCCTTGCCTGAGCAGTCGTCCACGAGCCTGATCTACGATCGTCACCTTAGCGTTAAAAGATCTATGGATCTCAACGCCCTACTTTTCTGTGCGAGGATGATGTGTGAAGGATGCACCCTCCTATATAACTTCCTTATAATTTGTTTTTTTTTTTTTCACCCTCCTATATAACATCAAGAATTGTTGGTTTAATTAATCTTTTAATTACAAATTTTAGTCTTATGACCAACAATTAAAGATGCGAGCATATTATCTGTTAAGTTGGTTACTTTTTCACCTTTACTTAATAATATTAAGAAATTACTGTGTGTCCACCTAATTGTCAGGTTTAGATAAATAGAATATATATATATATATATATATATATAATTTATTGAAACGTTTGTGTGTCACGCCTCATTGACAAGGATTGCATATTGGGGCATTTGTTTCATTTTGGCCTCATTTCCATGGATCGTAGATGGGGGTAGGTATTTCACTTTGGCCTCATTTCCACGGATCATAGATGGGGGTAGACATTTCATTTTTATTTTCTTTTATGATGAGAAACATGTCATGGAATTAATAACGATTCTGGTGAGGAAAGAGTTCCAAATACTCAATTTTATTTTCGATACTGTATTGATCTGTTGTATAATACCCTGCATGCGTGGCAGGTCTGGGATGAAAGTGTTCCAATATATAATACCCTGCATTTGTAGCGATCATGGGGGTGGAAAACATTCTAAATATTCATTTAGATTATTTAGAATTGGCATTGTTGCTTAGAGCTATGGCTCTGGCCAATACTTAGGTAAGGGTTTCTTGCACATTGGGATCGTAAAATCTTGCAGGTTGCATATGGTGCACTAGATAACTAGTTTATGTGTTTTTTCTCTACTTCGTTTGATTGAATGGACCTCATAAGCCAATTGACTATTTTTCGTACTATGCACTGAAGCTATAAAGAGAAAATACAATCTGGTACTTGTTTTAGGTATTTCTTGGATCGATCTCTGATCCTTGCCCATGAAATGAATGTTCTATAGTTCTAGTATATTCTGGGTTAGCATTTTCTTAAGGGCAGGGTTAGCTTCTACACTTCAAGGTTTCCTCAAAAACCTCCCCTTATCAATGGCCTCTACGGTCCATGTTTGTATGCCGTGAAGGAAACATCTTTGTCTGGAAAGAAAACATTTAGAACTCTTTAGCAAATGTGTAAATGCTTTTCTGAACTGCAAACCACCATTCCTGCAAACAAGTTGCAAAACAATTGGTATTGTTTACAGTTTTTATCATCTTTGAAATTTGTTCAATGTGGTAGGATGCACAACATCTGGAAAAATAAATAGAAGCTAAACAGATCATGCAATTATGATTTTTAAGATTTTAGTTTTTCTTCATAATGAAAATGCTTAAGTTTAATGTGTAATGGTAGATTTCAAGTAAAAGATAAGGTTTCTTGGAAAGCCATCCCAAAAATCTTCAGATTGCATGCAAGTTAGTAAGTAAAGAGGAAGGAATTCTCATATCACATAACCTATTTACATCGTATAGACTAAATGAGGCTTTCAATCCTGAATAACTCAAAAGTGGATGGTTTTGTTTATTTTTGTTTAGGGCACTTCAAATCAAGGAGCATAATATGATTCATTTTTAATTTTTAATGTTGATTTATATTGGTCTGGTTCAAATGCTCAAAAATCTTGAAATGGATCTTGTGTAGGATTTTGAATGTTGATTATTGTAGATTAGAATGGGGAAAGACCAGCTGGTCTTACAACTCTAAAAAGAGTGTTCTTGTCCAAATAAAATGGCGACGTAGAAAATGACATTGCCATTCGAAGATAAAAGGAGAGACAATAAATAAGAAGGAAGAAAACGTCACCTGCTATATATTATTTTTGGGTTCCTAAATATGCATCTAATCTTTTTGTCTCTGGCTTGGATTTTGTATTGGTGTAATAAATTATTTTTGTAGAGAAAGAATTCAAAGGACAAACAAAAGCGGTCGTCCATAGAAAAAGATCAAGGTAAATATAAAGGAAGGAACCAGTCATCATTCGAAGATGAGGAAGAAAATAACGCCATTTTTGTCTATTCGTTGTGGTAACTACAACTTCCTCCAAGGTTGTTCATCTTTTAGGCTACAGAAGAAAATCGAGGGAAGATCGGGTTGACATAGCTATACAGGTGACTATATGAGGTTACCTAGCTCGTACAAACTTTGAAGGATTAATTTGAAAAGACAATATTTTATATCACTGTAAAATAATTTATAACGATGTGCAATAGCATTTATTTGGTCAGATCTTATGGTTGTAGTGCTTGATGTGTACATAACAATCAGATCTTCGGCTGTAATTATGATGCACTGGTAAGAGGACACAATTTTAGAAAGAGGGAAAACATGACGATGCGTTGCATACAAGAAATTCTTAGGGTTCAAGCTCGTGTAAAGGCTCCCCGTCTTCCAATGGTAGAAGAAAGATTTTTTGTTTACCCTAAACTCCACGAGAATGGGGAGCAGGAGGTGATCCGAAGTAAATATATGGTAATCCACAAACTTATGACTTTTAATTTAGGTCTATGTACAAAACGTTTACACTTATTCTATGTGGCCTCATTCCATCCCATTGGAATTGCAATCAACAGAACGGTGGGACGGTAGTATGCAAACCATTGAGTAAATTCAAACAAAGCTTCATACTTTGCAGAACGCCACCATGGAGTGTGAGAGGGAAATGGCCTATGCCTTTTTTCAAGAGGTATTAATACTAGCAACAAGCAGTTGATATAGGTAGATTGGCGCCATTTTCCAAACTTTAAAGTTAATGACAATGAGGTGGATCAACACACCACAATAACACGTTAATAATTTTCCTTATCAACACATGGAAAAGCATTCTCATTAAAGTAGTCATTCTTATTCTTCATCGGTTGATTGTCGTACATTGCTTTCAGGTGCTTGATGTGCTTCTTAGGTCATTATGTTGTTGTCGTGTAAGTTGCTTGCATCTTGTTCGTCGTCGTGTTGCGACGTTGAGTATAATGTTTTTTTTTACCCCTCCACACACAAAAAATAAATAAATAAATAAATTGCACTTGTTATGTGAGGCTTGTTGTCGTAACTAAACGGGAGGGTTGTTACAATTTCACGTTAAAGAAACATGTGTTATTGCATGTTGTGTGTGTGAATGATTTATTATGGATATGTACAGTAGGGTACCATGGAATATGTTTGTAATGAACCAATGCCTTGAAAATGATAAAAATTCAATGAATAACAATCCATTCATTGACTTTTTATCATGGATTGTTACTCATTGACCATATGGTAAATTTTCAATAACCTTGAATGTCCTCCTATAGGATAAATGTGAAACTCTAGAAGGACATGTTGGGCCCCAACAACCCCCTTCTTTATTTTTAATCAAAATCTAGGGTCCCTCAAAATTTTACTTGGATTCTTCATTTTTTTTTCCCTTTGACTTGATTGGATTGGTATTGGTTTGCTTTGTTTCGAGGTTGGTTTGATTTTATATTCTTGTATTTGGTTTGAATTTCATGAAATTCAAATGCCATTTCGTTTTTATTTCTACAGAGTTTTGATTTTGATGAACGAGCTTCATAATTTGGGAGTTTGTTATTACCTCTTACTTATAGAATTTATCTGCTATGAGAATGGCTTGGTTGAAGACATGGATTAATAACAATGATTTTACAGGAAGAAAATTCATTGTGACACATATTTTCTATGAAATTTGTTCACATTTGATCAAATTTGAATGAGGAAGAGACAGACATAAAAATCTTAATTTAAACCAAAACACTAATTTTTATCAACTATTCACTTTCGTTTAAATTATGATTATGTTTTCGTCTTTTGCTCATTAGCAATCATTTTCACAAAATCATTTGATAGGTTTAATTAATTAAATTATTTTGTCATTTTGCATCTCATTTCAAAATAAAAATAAATAAAAGAATTATCTATCATTTGTTTGATTTTGTGAAAACCCAAAATTAATATTTTCCTCCTCTCCACCTTGAAGCTTCTTGAATTTTAAGATCATATTTGAAAGGAAAATATAAACAATATTTTTTTAGAACTTATAGCTAGTTTAAATTCATTTTAATTTTATTGCTCTAGATTTTGTTTTATTCACAATTTTTAGGTTATTAATTTGGTTTCATTTTGTTTAATAGGTTTCTATTATCAATTATTTGGTACAGATCTGATCATGGCTTGACTTTATTATCTAAATACATTCAAGATAATTGATCCAAGAATAATATTGGATTGTTGCAAGTAATTTATGAGCAACAACAAATAAGATTTGGAAATGCGTTCAAGAACAGACAACTGAATTTGCGAGACTCATTGCAGCCAAACCATAAGGAATCTGAAGAAACGGTTGAAAACCCATCTGCAAAGTGGACCCATTTAGCCTAATTGCGATATTTTACCCAAACAAATGCACAATTTGAGAGATATTTTTGTCTCTTTACAAGGCAAATTTCAGGTGGTGGAAATTATTAGTGATACCCATATTGTTCATTCATTGCATAAATATATGAGAAAGTTCAAAGCCAGAGGAGCCAAGAAATTCAGAGGATTTTGATCCTTTTTTGTATTGTTTATATTGAAAATTTTTTCTTTTCAAATGGAGTAAGAGATGGTTGGAATTTTGGGAGAATGGACTTGTATTTTCGAAGAAGAATATGAAATTCCAGATTTCTTAATGGCTTTTGTCCTGTGAGTAAAATGGTTTTATTTTTATTATAATATCTTCATAATCTTTGAGTAATTGATTATGCATTGATTTAAATTAGCTTTAGTCTGTTTTATCAATACATGGTTAATTGCTATCATTTATGTATTAATTTTTCAATCTTTAATAGTTTATTATCCCAATTATCTTGATCTTGGTGATTGTATTGTTTTGATACAAATCTTGTATTATATTGAGTTTATTCATGTAATTCATATTTGTAAAGATATAATTGTTCAATTGATATTTTTCTTATTGTCGATTAATATATTATATATTCACTAAGGATCATGATTTGAAAGTTGTTCTTTCTGCATTTTAAATAAGATTTAAATTGTCAGTCAAAGTGATTTTTATCCTGACACTTTCAAAATCTTAGAATTATACAACCTTCTGCTATAGATTTCTCTTAATAGACAGGTTGTTGGAGCTGCGTTATACAGGACAACCAAAAGTTCTCTTTAAATACTGGTCTGCGCATTTCCTCTTGGACCATATGATGGACTTATTTTTTTGAAACTATATGGGATACAGTTTACTCTTTGGATTTCATCCTTTTGTAGACTGTGCAATGTTATTTTTGTTTCTCATATAATTTTTGGACATGAAATCTTATTTGTATTGAACTAGCTTTAGACTATTCTACATATAACTTTTCATGTTATGTTTTTCTTTACGTGGTTCATTATATTTTGGTTCTTTTAAAATATGTGATTGATCGTCTAGCTATGCATTTTGAGTTTACATATAATGTTGGGTAGTTGGTAACACCATTTGTTGAGAGTTGGAATTTATTTCACTTTCAGCTATTGGACATTTTAAAGTCACATGAGATAAAATCTATTTGTCTTTCTGTTACCATAGACTTGTTCTGAAATATAAAATACTTTCTTGAGTTGTTTCAGGAAGTATCATTCTTATTTTTGTCGTAGATTTATACTTGACAAAGGTTAAGTGGAGCTTATAAAAACACAAAAAAACGAATCCAGCTTAGTATTGTTGATCAACGTCAGGTCAGTTTGTTTATATTTTATTTGATTTGTTGATTTGTGAATGAATAATGATTACATCATTTAAACGTTAAATGATTTGTCCATTATCATTATATCATTTATCATCTTATTCAATCATTGTTTATTATTTTCTCATTTATAATACAAAAATAGTTTCCTTTATTTTTCACCTTGCTTTGATCCATTAGTTGAAAACAACCATTTTCACAAGGCTTTATTTAAACCTTGTAATTGTACATATCTATTGTATATAATACTACTATTAGTTAAGAAATTGTATTAATGTATTGTTTGATAGGATTGTACATCTAGTTAGTTTACATATTTTAATTATTTTAGAATCCTAGTTGGCTAATGGAGCCATAAAACCCGTCACGGTAGATTATCCTAAATAGCTTGGGTTAAATAGACAACCCCAGTCCGGATCTTCCCTTCTCATTGAGGGTGTGTCATAAACGTCCATCAACAAATGGTGATAGAAAGAGGGTCGAGGTAAATTTAATGATAAAATATTTTACCCCTCAGCCTGTCATAATTCCAGATTTATAAATTCTTCTTCTATGTCATCTTGAAATGCACTAGCAAGCATGCCATACTGACAATCTTGCCTTGCAGGAGTCTTTGTTTTGAATGTATTTAATTCCCCATGGCTCTCCAAATCACTGTGTTGGAACATGATTTCCACTTCTCATTACCTGATATTTGTTGGTCACTATAATTGCGTAATTGATTTTTTTAAACAACCAAGTGAAACATAAATTATCAACCCAGGGAAGTCTTTTGTTTCAAAGATAGCTACGCACTGTATATGCTCAATTCCAAAAGCACTTAGTGTTGTAATGCTCAAGTCTTTTGTTTCAAAGATAGCTACGCACTGTATATGCTCAATTTATACTATCTATACTTGCTGGAATGAACTGAAACTCTGAATTAAATCACAGGAAAGCACTTTCCCTATTGCAATCTTTAAAGTTCAATCTAAGAATCCTAGATTACATTTAAAATAACATTGCAATGGGAAAGAACAACTATCTTGCAATCAGAGAACAGGACCCTTACTCTCAACAGAGACTCAGTACTAACACTCTTTCATGAAAACAATAATGCAGAAAATAATTAACTCTATCTAACAGAAACCAAAGCACTTAGTTCCTTTCTGTCTAAGCAGGAGCCTTGGGCCTTACTTCTGTTTTAGCACACTTGTGAGGTTGAGGTCTACAGAGAACAGGGCAATCTGATTCCTTTCCTTCTGAGCAGGGATCTCTAACCTAGTCCTGGCCAACATCAAGGAAAGTCTACAGTGAACATGATGTTTTGGTTCTTTCCTTTCTGAGTAGGAACCCTTAATCCAATCCCTGGCTAACACACTTGCAGAGGTAAAGGAAATCTACAGAAGACAAGGTGTTGTAATCCCTTTCTATCTGAGCAGGGACACTTTAACCAAATCTCTG
>ML778154.1:2099274-2128668 GCA_009831015.1 Picea engelmannii
TTTATTTAGAACGTTAGTATATAAATTTTAATGTTCAATGATTTTAATTATTTAGTTCAAATGTTTAAATGTTTAATTCAAATGTTATTTTAAATGATTCTAAAATGTTCAATGAATTAATTGTTCATTTCGAATGTTTATTTGGAGTGTGAGAGTATAAGTTTAAACGCTCAATGGGTGTAATGTTTATTTCGAATGTTTAAAGGTTAATCGAATGTTATTTAAATGATTTAAATGTTCAATGATTTAATTGTTTTCGAATGTTTAATTGGAGAGTGAAAGTATAAGTTTAAACGTTCAATGATTTTAAATGTTCATTTCGAATGTTTAAACGTTCATTCATTTCGAATGTTATTTTAAATGAGTTTAAATGTTCAGTGATTTAAAGGTTTAAATCGATATTTAAGTTAGAGCGTGAGTTACAAGTTTCAATTGAGTACAGGTTAATTGAGTTATTTGAGTAATGATTTAAATTGATTATTAATTGAGTTATTAAACCGATATTTAATTTAGAACGTGAGTTACAAGTTTCAATTGAGTACAGGTTAATTGAGTTATTTGAGTAATGATTTCAATTGATTATTAATTGAGTTATTAAATCAATATTTAATTTAGAGCGTGAGTTACAAGTTTTAAATCGAGTACTGGTTAATTGAGTTAATTGAGTAATGATTTAATTGATTATTAATTGAGTTATTAAAGCGACTATTAATTTAGAGCGGGAGTTTACAAGTTTTAATTGAGTTAATTGAGTACTGGTTTCATTGAGTTAGTTGAGTAATGATTTATTGATTATTAATTGAGTTATTAAAATCATCGTTATGTTAGAACGTGAGTTTATAAGTTTTAAATTAAATGCAATAAAGTTAGTAATATTATTGGAAGGTGAGTGAGAATAACTATGTGAGCAAGAAGGTTCCTGGTAATGTTTAGATTGTTGAGCTTTTTATGCTTATTAATTAGAACCATAAAGGGATTTTTAAAATAATAAGGGAACAATATTGTTAACGATTAGGGAAGAAATGGCAATTTTTGTTTGAATCGATAATGAGAATATTGTTATAAAAGTTGGTTTGCGTTAATTATTAAGGAAATGGTGTTCAGGGTAGTTTAGTCATTGAAGGAAGAGGTTGAATAATTGAATTTCTTATTGATTGGGAAATGATATTATTGCTACTTCTATTTGGTTGGTTAAATTGATGTCAAATCAAATATTTAATATTTGTTAAATTGCAAGGATGATATGCGTTAATGGCAATATTAATGTTGTTTACATTGAAATGCTAATGATGAAGCTTATCTGCAATATTAATATTTGCTTAAATACAATGATAATTCTTGTTTAAATTGCAATAATGATATTTGTTGTTAGGTTGCAATGTTGATGATAATGGTTGAATCGCAATGTTATTATTTGCTCAATTGAATATTAGGAGGATGTTTAAATTGAAAAGTTATTAATCGTTTAAAGTGAAGGGTTAATGATATGGTCTAAACGCAATGCGCTTGTGATTATTGCTTGTCCCTGAACTAGCGCAAAATGACCTTATAACTAAATAATGGGGGTCGAGATTATTGGCTTTTACCTTATGATAAAGTCTTCGTCGGTTAATGATAATTAATGGAGCAATTGGTCTTGATTGATGTCTTTGGGTCTCAATAGTGGTTGGTCGATTTGAGTCCTCCTGACTTGCATCTTCCGTAGAGGTCATGATTGTCCCTGATTTTGTAGTACTTGGTGGTATTGTATTGCGTAGTATGTTCGTGTCGGGCGGGATATAGACACCTCTTGTAGCTTAGTATTTATGTCTGTGTGTAAATCTGGTGGAAGGAATCCAGTGCCGTATCAAGAGTCTCGGGTTGTTTAAAGGCATTTTTCCACTCTTGCGACACACTATGAGCCATATCAGTAGTCTCGGGCTGTTTAAAGGCACAGTTCCACTACTGCGACTCTACTGTTGGATTCTTCCATTCTGTGACAGTACTGTACCTAAACCCTGGTTTCTTTTTCTGCTTACAGCTGCTAGTTGCATGCCTTATGTCCAGGGGTGTTTATTTCTCGTTGTCACTTTGATATGTCGGGTTGTCTTGATTTTGTTCGTCTTACTTGCGTCCTGTTGGTTCGAGTGGTGACGTAGAGTTGAGGGGGTTGTTTCTTCTACACGCGCGCACACACTTAACCAATAAACAAACAAAAAAAAAATTGCACTTGTTGACAGAGTAGTTGTCCTTAACTAGGAGGGTTATTACATTTCCTCTCTGATGTTTGTGCCATTTTCATCCAACCATTTTCAATCACAAATGATGAATCAGTTACAAATCCTATCACTCAATTGCGAGAATAATTTTGTTTGCGGGATGAGAGTAATCCATCCGAAAATTTTGAACAAGCAAGGGAGGTAGAATCTATTGAAAAGGTTCTTACTGACAATCAAACTTGTTTTTCCTCTAAATCATTGTATATTTAGTCCTCGACCATCGTGGAAGAAGATTTGATGTTGGGTCAAGGTGAATGTTCATGTTCTTCTAACTCTTTCTCTAATTAGTACTTAAATTCATTTATTGAAGAACACTTGGGTGATAAAAATTATCTTAAGTATTCTAACATTCCTATGAAACTGATTAGAGATGTAAATCTCCAATTTGAAGAAGAAACCTTAAACCTTCATCCACAAATCATACCTTATCCAAAGGAAAGATTAGATGTTTGTCATGAAAGTTTTGAATTGTCTATCATACATGAGGAAAATTTAGATGATCGTATTATGTTGAAGGATTTATCACCAAAACAAAGTGAAATTTTTAAGGAAAGTGTAGAGGATTGTCTTGAGAATACCATTGTTAAATATCATATCTCAAGAGATTTTTTTCATGTGTTCATTTCTGATTCCTTTTACTCTTTATATCCTGATCTCTTCTTAGATTATGGTGGACATGATACTTTACCCACGATATCTTACTCTTTTCCATCACAATCATATCTTTTCGATATGCCAAGATTTGGTGAAATTAATTTCGAACATAACATTTATGAAGTCGGATTTTACGCTCTTTCACTTTCATCACTCCCATGGAAAAAATACATGTTGCAAGATGATTTTACACAATTTATTTTTGAAAAAGAAAATGCACTCATTCTCATGGAGATCAAATATTCTACATTTCATATTCATTCTTTGGTTAGTTCTAATTTTAATGATTACTCTTCACGTTTTGAAATGATCCTCATCAAAGGAAGTGTTCAAACTAGTAATCTAACTGATGTCATGAATCCTCTTATGATGTGTTACCCATTGATAGATCTAGTTGGTCGAAGTCATAGTTTGCATCCTAATTTTTATAACAGGATCTTAGAGGGGCTTGAGGATTCATATCTAAAAAATATTCATAATAAAGATAAATTTTTGCTTTCTTTGGTTCTACCTAAATATCTAGGAGGTAAGTCTGACATGATTTTTTTAGGTCCTCCATGTAAAACAATTGATGAACACTTGAAGAATTGTTATGAGGATGGGGCACTTTGGCCTTTTCCGATGGTTATGTCAGGTCCCCATAATCTTGACAAGTTTTCCAAACTTACTTACATCTTTCAATGCCATTATGACCCATATCATGACAAGATTACAGAATGGTTGGAGGATTCATAGATCAAGAAGTTTCAAAAGAATGGTAAGGTCGTGATTTCTTTGTTTTTAAATGAATATATAGGAGGTAAGCATGGCATGGGCGGAAATAGATTTATTTTCATCATCATTTGTCATTTGTGTTTTGGATATCAACCTAGACTCTTCTTGGGTATAGTTTGTCCAGAGCTTGTCAAATTTGGGAAAATCACTCCTTGCACAAATCCCTTGAACAAATGGGTCCCAAGAGGAGGGAAATAAATTAAGTGTGGTGGTCACAAGCTTTGCATCATCTACTGAGTCTCCAATAGCTACTAATCAGTTCTTGATCTATGATATTCTGATGAAATAGTTAGAGACTGTTTCCAACTTGTTCATTGTCATGTCTTTGAGTTGATGCCTTAGAGTAAGCTTTCGACTAGTGTTCTTTCTTTCATAAAGTCTGGTTAGGGCATCAAACATTTCTTTCAGTGTCTTTAGTTCTGATACATTTGGTATCAGATGATCATTAATCGAGCTGGTCAAGATCCTCTTGGCCTTGACTTCATTCTTCCTGAACTTTGCTTTGGATTCATCTTCTTATGGTTTTGGATGTACTTTCTTGACATGATCCAATAAATCATTATATTATAGAATGAGGAGTACCATATTCTTTCAGGATATGAAGCTATATACTCCATCCATTCTATCTTCAAATCTCATGCTAGTACTCATTTTCGCCGGTAGAAACCCTAGATATGAAAAATTTTAAATTTTTGAATGTCACCAAACTACAAACTGAAGGTTGCAAGAGGTGCGCTAGGGTTGGGAGAAATTCCTATTTAATGAATTAACCCCAACGACCTTAGGATTGTTCTCAACGAGCTTGACAAGGAGAGTGAGATGCAGTGGCAAGGTCACTGCAATTGCAGTGGCAAGTTACTGCGGAAAATATGATCTTTCTTCCAGTGGTTAGACTATTATGAAGGTAACCAATTATGATACCATGTTAGATTTTATTTACTTATATAGAGAAATTATATTTACCAACATTTAGATCTTCTTTCAATTTAGCATATATAATGAAAATAAGAGCATCAATAACAAGCACAAGAGGACATAAGAATTTATTCTGGAAAAACCCCAAATGAGGGAAAAACCCAACCAACCTTTCTTAGATATATTTCGTCAAAACAAGCCCAACCATGAACCAACAGATAAACCCTAGAACAATGGCTAGCTACAAATACAACCAAAAATACCACCACAACTGTAGCATCAACACCATACAAGAGTAGCACACCTCTACTAGGGTAGCACACAAGAGAGAGTTACCACAAAGACTGAACAATAAGGATCTTTTGCCACTGCAACTATTGCGTCACTTTCCTCATACTTGCGTCCTTATTTTCTGTGGATGAGAGAGTGAGAGTGTGTCACAAATGAGCCAAGGCGCCTTGTATTTATAGTCTTACTATCTTCCTTACTAGGATGACTTCTCCTCTGGGATGGTGTCACTTCATTTATTATTTATCCTTCTGGGTCGACTTCTCTTATGGGGTATTTCCACATTTGTTCAATGGTTCTCTTGCTTCTAGAATCTTATTCTCATCTAAGAAAGGTCATTTAGGAGGAAAAGTACCTCTCGTAGCTACCAAACATCAACATTTATATTCCTTGCATTACTATGAATGGCTAAGTATTAGTGAGTACTGGCTAAATGTTAAGTAGAGTTGTGATTCTATAAGGCCATGGTTTGATCATGTGCCTATTGTTAGAGAACTTGGTTGTATTCAAATTAATTGTAGATCCAACATCATAGCTTAAGGCATAGTTATGGGAAAATCTTAATTGAAGAGGTGTAGTCTACGTGTACTAAGCACAAGTTGGGCATGCCCATATGTCCAAGGAAAGGTAGTGCCACATGATCTAGGGTGCCAAAATTGAAAAAAAATGGGCAGGATTATAGGTTCATGATAGGCGGTATCAAAGCATACTCTTCACCCCCTTTCTAAAGAAGAATTGGTATCAAAGCTAAATTGGATGCTCTTCAACATGTTTCAGAAGGACACAATTGATTTGAGTGGAGTAAGTTGTTTTCATAACTATGTGGGCACTCTTGACCACATCTTGACACGATTGGGAAAAAAATGAGGTTTTGGGATGAGTCTAAAAAATGATAGCATAGTGACTTGAAGACTAGACATAGTAGATTATGTGTCTTGGTGCTGTAGGAAATTGATATAGATCTATCGACACAAGAGTTGGGAAGTTATTTAGTGATTGTTTTAGGTGACACATTACAAATTTGAAGACTTGTGGAAAAAGTCACTTGGGTAAAGTTACAAAGTTAAAGTGAAAATGGAATTTTCTAATGCTAAGATAGGTTCACTTTCAGGAGGAAAATGGCATTGGCCAGATCTCTAGAGTTGTAAAGATGAAGACTAGACTTGCAACCTTGCAAAATACAATAGAGCAGCTATTGGATTCTCCTTATGGTCATGGAGAGAAGACATACCCTTTGGAATAGAGGTTGGCCCAGATAGGCCAAACTTGTGATGAAACGTCAAGAAAGAGTTCTATGTAGACTTTCTTGGATAGTGATTTAGTGAAGGCATTGGAAGGGGAGTTTGCTACACTTAAGACCAAGGTGGGATCTACAATGATAGTGGTGGCTAAAGTGGTGGGAACTTTCTTAGACAAGTAATTCATTCAAGATCTAAGTGGATAAATGAAGATAGAGGAAGATTCAGCCAATGAATCTTGTAGATTGGTTACATGTTGAACAAAGGCACCCATTGGATGCTTTAGAATGTTCAAGTGACATGGGTGGAATTGACAATAGACCAAGTTGACAAGGTAGAGGCATGCCGACCTTGGTGTAAAGTAACCAAGGAAGAGTTTGAGCACTCCTTAGGCATAGTTAGGAGGAAGAATGGCTAGACAACTCGGAGATGGAAAGATTGTTGATTCAAGGTGATGGTAGAATTGGTTTGAATGTGCATCTCTTGTTGTAATTGAGCCAAAGGTATCGTTGTTTTTTAGTGGATTCATATGACTCAGTGGATTTTATATGGGATGTTGGCATAGTTGTTGGTAGTGGCCTTGGAAGCCACTTTCCATCTTCTTTTCATTGACATAATTCCACAAGGCAACTTTCTTCCTACGAGTATGCAATAGATCCTAAGGGGCCAGTGAAATGGTATCAGTATTAAAGAAGAGTTTAACATAGGAGGAAGTTCTTTTTAGCAGAAGGATGAATCTTGAGAAGGAAATAATCCATGTTGTTCATCCTCTTCTTCACATTGAGGCCATTTTAGGTAGCCTACTACCCAAGAAGTGGGACAATGGGCATGGAGTTGGTGTCTTGGAAGATTTGATCGAGTTGTAGAAGGTGACTTGACATCTTTGAGAAAGGGTTGGAGACCTTTTGTTTCTTCAACAAATTTGTGTAGAAGATTAAAGTGTGGATGGAATGGATTGTTTTCTCACGAAAGCTTACTTCCACATCTTATCTAAAAGTTTAACTAAAATCTTATTTCTGCATCTTATCTAAAAGTTTAACTAAAATCGTACTTCTACTTAATTTCTCAAAGTTTGCATTGAACCATTTAATGCCTTAGACTATTCTTAATTAAAAGTGCTAGCATGAATTAAATATCTAGCTAAGGTCCATTCCAAATTTAGCCAATAACTCCACCAAATATAAAGACATTCTGAAATGCAATCTCCAATACATTGGCAATGGTGATTAGACAAGACTTTCATCGATCCCCAAAATGTCTTTTTAATTAAGCCAAACAATGCAAATTTATTATTATCACACTTCAAATTTTATTTCTCATTGTCTCAAATTGAAATTGTTAATTAAATATCAGAATGACAATTTTAATTTGCAAAACCATGCAAGTTTCTCAAACTTTGAAATTTATTTTTCATAGTTAATCACCGAGCCCATTCCATGCCTTCTAGGAAGCCAAATGGGATAACCCTATAAAATCAATGGTCTTTGAATGAATAAATGGTCATCAAACTAGAAAAAAGAAAAACAATAATCTCATACACTGCCCTATGACGGTGATGAAGATGAAAAAATTAAGCAGTTTTGTGTTACTTATTGTAAATGTATGGGTGCATTTGCACCTCAAATCATTCTTAAACATTGCCCGGCTCTCTTGTATTTCTTTGTATTACGTGAAAGAATTGCCCGTAAGAATAAATTTTGTAATCGGCCCTTCGAGCTGTGTATGGTAATGCGAGATTGTTGTAGAAAGTATTATGAAAATAGATCAACCAGGTCTTGTCCCGAAATTGGTTTAAGAAAATTAATGGGATCTTAGCATAATGGCAGGTTTTGTTTCGTTATTGTTGACGTCTAAGTGATTAGGCACTTATTTTCACTATTATCATCGCTGTGCGTTAAAGATTTGAAGATTGTTTTTGAAACGATCCACGTTCTTATATATTCATGGATCAAATTAAAATAACTAAAATTGAATTAACATTTTGTATTAAAGAAGAACCAAAGTTCTTCTTTAAATTGAACCATTTTGACATTAAAACAATTTGGTATATCATTCCATCATAAAATTTAAGACTTTAACCAAGTTCCAAAATGGGCTTCTCTTTAAACTAATTATGAGGTAAGTTTTTTCATTTCTTCACTCTTATGATCTCATAAGTACTCACCACAATATGACTTTAACACGTTTATCCACGCTTCTGCTTCTTAGTTTATTTTTCTTAAAATAAATAGGTTTATCCACATTTTGATTTTTTTTAAGAAATAAAAGAAAAATTGAAATAAAAATAATACATTATTATAGTTGTATGGTCTTTTTATTAAATAGTAATGCAATTTATAACTCATAAACATGTTTATTTTCTTCATAATAAGTTTTGATTTAATTTTTTATAATATTTTTTTTTAAATAAAAATAATACATTATTACAATTGTATGTTAATTTATCTTTTTTATCATTAAATTAAAATAGTAAAATAATATCTTTCATAACTCATAAACATGTTTATCATTTTCTATAGATAAACTTTGATTTATTTTTAAAAATATTTACATTATTATAGTTACACTTACATGTGGTTGTACTTCATAATTCATCAACATGATCTTTCTCCATATATAAGTTTTGTTTTTTATCTAACTTATGTTTTTTATAAGTTTTTTTTTGTTTTCTTAAATAACAATAATACATTATCATAGTTGTATATGGCATTTTGATTAAATGGGAAAGTAGTGTACTTCATAATTCATAAACATGTTTATTCTTTTTCATAAACAAGTTGTTTTGTATTATATATATTATTTTAATTATGTTTCATAATTCATAAACATGTTTATTCTTTTTCATAAACAAGTTGTTTTGTATTATATATGTTATTTTACTTATGTTTTTTTATAGGTTTTGGTTTTTATAAATTATTTGGTTTATTTTAAAAATAATGAAATAAATTTATAAATATATAAACAATTTATTTTATATAATTAAAATAAGTGTAAATTAAAAAAAAAATGTTAAAAATAATGCTTAAGTATTTAAGCAGACCTTAACAATTTGTTAGTTGTGATATGGTTGTGAGGTAGTTATATTGAGTTGTACCATTAATGTACATATTAATTGACTTGGTTTGGTGTCTTTTTCTTGATATAGTGATTGAATAGCCATGGTGAAGAGAAGATGAAGAGCCAAAAGGGAAAGCAGAACCCTAGTTGAGGAGAAATCAATTTCTATTAGAATGAGCCATCACTTTCTATTACATTGAGTTTTCGATTGGTTATATATTAGATACTTCCATTGAGTCAAGGAAAGGCTGCCCATGGAGTCGTCCACAAAGATCTAGACAGACATGGAGAATGAATGCCATTTAATTAGTAGTGGGTTGTCAAAATGAATGTTTTCCGAAATCGATCTAAGTGAAGTCCAAACGAACAATGATCTCAATGAAGGTTTGATTTTTTCTAAGCAAAGATAATCGATTCTCAATCTGGTAATATTAACCACCCTCGGTCTGGGAATTAATCTCTGGTAATTAATCTTTAGAAGAAGTCAATACAATTTGTAATCTCGATCTGTAATTATGTTAAATTTTTACCAACTCTATATGAATCAAACAAACATGCAAACGAAAGACTAGCTGTTTCTAAAACTATTGCCACGCAGCAACCATAAGCAAATGCAGCCTCCATTCATTAAAGAGCTTGAGTCATGCAAACCCTAAGCATCTAACCTGTAAGAAATCCATCGCTATCTTCTTGTTCTCGTCGAATCTGATGAAGCCTCCAACCTGCGATTTGTGGAGAAGGGGAGTGATTGCTCGCGACCTTAGCAGTTACTTTTTTTGCAGAATAAGTGGATCGAACTGTAGTGCCTCCACCTCTAATCAGTCGATCTTTGTGTACGTCCAAAATCCTTGATAGCTCACGACCTCATCAGAGTGGTTCCTACCTCCAATCCGACTTCATTGTAAACCTTTGAAACCCTACCTTCGAGTGTTTCTGACCTGCAACTTGCAGTCTCCATTTGCTCGCAGTCTGCCTTCGAGCTTATTTTTTGTACATTGACTCAGCCTATATTTCAATATGCTATAAATTAGGAGGAAATCCGATTTTGGTGTTTAACAATAGAGGTTCACAATTTCTCCATGCACCCATGCTGGAGAAATGTATATGCAAAGTAAGGAAAACGAATGTGTAACCAACATTTTGAGGAAAAAATCAACCCTCGATCTCCTGGCAAAGGGGACACTTTTGTTGTTTGAAAGAAGGACAACACGTTTTTGTTGTTTGAAAGAACCAAGAGCGACCTGAAAATAAGAGCGATCTAAATCTTTGACCTGCAAAAGGAAGAGCGATCGAAGGAGGACTGGAATTCAATTCAAACATTGGTGAAACCCTAAATTTTGTTTTCAAAGGTGATGTTTTCTTTAAAAAAAAATGTATATAATTGTAATTATAATGAAGGCAAAGTGAGGATAGTGGATAATTTGTCAAAGGGATTATAACTTGTTTGTGTTATAATATAAGGAGCTATATGCATTTTGAAAGGGAGGTCTATGCATTTCATAAGGGAGTTAAAAGGGTATCATTATATTGTTCTTACGAGAGGAGAAAAACGTTATAAGGACATCATCTTGTAAAAGGAGTCATAAGAATTTTATAAGGAGTTATAAGGAATATTTTGGAAGTTATAAGTAATCCAATATATCTAATAAATTAATTTTTTATCTAACCTAAATTGAATAAGGGGGTTTCAAGATCTTTGTGTGTGTTTTAGACACTATTGGTTATTTTACATTTTTTGGCATTTATATGCAATTACGACATTGATCCACTCATACAAAGAAGGAAACAAATACAAAATATACAAGCACTCAATAAAATTCAATTGATGACAATATTGACACGAATAACAAGATAATTCTTGGCATCATAATACAACACTTATCTCGCATTTGTAATAAGTCTATTGTCTTCCTTGTTGAAGTAACTTTTTGAAGTTGTAAGCAAGCTTATTTTTTTGTACAACCCACATGAAATGGAATAAGGGGGTTCTTAAAGAAGTCACCTTCATAGTTTTTAAAGGTGTTCTAAAAGAGGTATTCACATTTTTTAAGTCTTACAACTCTTTCATATTTTCACACACTTCATAATGAAGAGAATTGAAGAAATAATTACAATACTGCACTCATTAAGCAACTCAACTTCGAAATCTACAATTTCAATAAACAAGTGAACTCTCACTATAGTGCTTACTTGCTTACAAATAATGCATAGGAAGGTTGATATGTTCAAACTTTAAAACAAACTATTATATGATTAATTAAGTCTTTTTCGACACCAACAATGTGATTTCATACTACTTCATGATAATCCATTGTTCGGATTACATATTGATGAACAAAATGACATTAAGAATGAAAATGACTTTAATAAAGACACTTAGTTGACTAATGATGACACTTATACACCCTAAGTGGGCCTAATGGTTAAGAACATGTGTTTCCTCATAAGAGGTCACAAGTTCAAATCCAGAGGGGGGTAGGGTGTATATCTCCGTAGACTTTACCAGTAAAAAATCGTTGGGGAGAGGGGTATCATACACGTGTTTGGCTTCTCCATGACCTTAAAAAGAAATAGATAGATAGATAGATAAAGATGAAGATAAGCTAGATGTCCATATGAAAAAAAAGATGTGGATAAATGTGAAGAAGAAATTAGAATTCTTCGGTCGTGGGAAGAATCACAATTTAAACATAATCGATATGGTTTAGGATACAACAAGGTTCATGAGAACCTTTTAATTCCTAATTATTGCAAACATGTTTTCTTTGTAAGCGGAGGTTTTTTTAATGATGATCGGAAGATAGATCTTGAGGATATTGGTAAGGAACATGTACATGATATTGTTGATGATGAGTATGGTGACGACGATGCAGATGTTGGTTCATTTAAGGATGATTAGGATGGTTATGTAGTTGTTGAGACTATTGATGTTGCTACAGGGATTTCATATTTGTATGATCATGATGATCAGTCAGATAATGAACCTATATAATGCAAACATTGTCACCGGATTGGCCATGATGAGTCGAAGTTTTTTTATTTTCACCCATGCAGTTTTTGTGGGAAGACTAATCACCTCTCAGTAAGGTGTCAGAAGAGAAAGGAAATTCAATGGAAACATATTCATTTTGAATGGTTAGGGAATTGGCATTGGAGTTTGGAAGCTAATTTATTGGAGTGGACTTATCGACGAGTTCATACACATGTACAACCATATTTGATTGGAGATATTTCTACAGTTGACAAACATGAATTTTTTATAGGATTGGATGATACAAGGCATGATCAGGGCCCACTTGATGTAGTATTCTGAGTTGAAGATCAAGTTCCCAGAATCTTCTTGAAGACCGCTTGATTAACATTTTCCACTTTCAAGGGGGTTATATCTCATTATCTAGACTTCACACTTTTCATTTGATAGGGGGAACATAGTGAGGATATGTCAAACTTCAACTTTCAAAGTCTATCTTGATGGTTTGTAGTTCATTTGGGATGACGAACAATGTTTTTGATGATGATGTTTGATTTGGATACAGGATATAGAATCGATAGTTATGAGATCAATATTTTGAGGGATTTTGTTTGGGCGATGGATTTAAGATTTTGATTGCATTTATTCGAGATGATTATATATTTGATGATGGATTTGATTGGTTAGTTTGACCTTCACAGGATTTTCCTTGAGATAGTTAAGCACTTGGAATTTTACGATGGATTTGGGATTTTTTATGGATATTGGATGGATGGATGACTTGCCACATTTTGGCATTCAATTTATTTCAATCACCTTATGATTTTGATGGTGGTTCGACAATTTAACACCTTGATGATTGTTCGTCATTTTTGATCAATAGTTTGGTTTTGCGATAGTACTACTGATTCACATGGTTTACTACCCATAGGATTTTTATGGATACAGGTTTTGGATGTCTTTTAATACTTTTTTCTATCAAGAGGATTATTGACAGATTTTTTAGTGTGTTGATTTCTGAGAACAGTTTGTGAACTTATTTTTTCACTTTATAGTCTTTGGACTTTACATGGATGATATTTGTATCTAGCAGAGGTCATTTGTTTCTTTCACATTTGTGCTTGGCACATTCAAGATTGTCAGGCATTTTTAGGATTTGGTATGTGTTGGACATGTAGCCAATTCACTTCTCATCAGGGTTTGATCTCATCGATTTTGGGTTCACTTCAGTGAACACCTACAGGTTGTCTAGCTCATTTGTTACATAATGAATTTTCTAGACTTAGTTTCGACATCCATTTTTGGTGGTTTTTCAAGAAGATCTTCATCAACACTCATGTGATTTATGACCATGAGTTACAAGTTGAAGACTTATCATCTTTTTCACTAGTCTTTGTTGTAGAGATGACAAATTTGTACGGAATTAAGATTAAATGGGGGTTTCTTAGAAATAATCCTATGTCTTTAACAAGGCCTTAACAACTAGTTAGTTGTGACATGGTTGTGAGTTCATTACATTGAGTTGTACTATTAATGTACCATTGTTGTACATATTAATTGACTTGGCTTGGTGCCTTTTCCTCCCGTCTTCTTTATCTTCTCTATTTTTTTGGTTATTTGATTTTCTTGGTTTGTCATTCTTGATCCTCATTCTATCAATAAGTATATCTTTTTAATTGTTTAATTTTTTTTCATAAAAATATTTTAGTTTATTTTTATATGATAAAACTTACCTTAATTAAGTTATAGTGAATAGTGAATAATAAAGCTACCCTTTACTAATATAAGCACTTTACTTAAAACAACTTTCACTAATAATTCTTAAAATGTTCTAATTTATTATAAAACAAATATATTTTATTGCAAAAAGTTAAATGAATCCTTTGTAAAATGTAAAGTTGGATAGATGACGATTTAGAATGTTTCTTGGTATTAGAAGTGCTCCTCCTTTAATAAGTGTGTAATTCAAGGGTGATAAGTCCCTCGAGATTTTTGGAAAACTATTGGAGTAACAAGTTAAGGAGAGATATCCATTTAAGGTGAAAGGACCTAAAAGGGTGGTGTGGAGACAACTTTTAGGTAAGATCTTAGTAATAAACAATAAATATGAAATTACTTTTGAATAGTTTATTATTTCAACTATTTGCGTAGCTATGAAATCTCCAATGAGGAACAATTGTGAGACACTATTGGTAGTAGAAAGTACTATGATTGAGGTTGTTGTAATTTCATTTTCTCATGAAATTTTGTAAGCTTGTATTTGCAATACTATTATTCTTTGGAGAAGTATAGTCAAAGTAAACAAAGGTCACAAGTGTGGGGTATTGAAACCAATAAGTAATCTAGTGTCTTTGTGATTCAAGTCTTGTCAGTGCTTCGATTTATCCAAGTGGGGGTAAGCTTGGTTGGCTCAATGTTTAGGAGTCCAACTTGTTCTGAGTTCCTAATAAGGGAGTCTTGATCTATATGTAACTTTACTTAGAAAATTTTAGAGTCATGGTGGGTTTGGGTTCTTTCACAACGGGTGTATTTTCTTTCCCAAACAACTTCATGTTATACAAAACACACATATCTTCTCTGCCACATACAAATTTCACCAAGACTTAAACGTTTTCTTTATATATGGTGGGTTCAATTGCTCTTATTTTTAAGTCTGCTACCTCCAAATTACACCAACATTTCCATGGTCCTCATAATGGCCCTTATGTATCATTTTCTCCATATCCTTTATACCATGGGTTCGTGGGTTCCCATACTCGTAGACTCATCCTCACATTCATACCCTCCACCCCTCCATTTTATATTCCTTACCTTTGTCACATTTCACTAGATCTATTTAATGTTATTTATACAAAAACTAACTACTAATTGAATTATGAAAAGGTTGTTATTGATTCCATACTTCTCAAGGTAATATATTTTAATTTATATTAACTTCTCCACTAAAAAAGGACTCAAGTCATATCACTGAAGAATATTGTATGTCGATATTCTAAGGAATTATATGCAGAGTTTGCAAACTACACTAGAATGTCCATGAGAAAGCAATGTTTTTTTCGAGACACATTGAACCTGTTCACATGAGAAGATTACAATTTTCATTGGTCAAAGCCATAGTATAGTCATCCCTCCTGCTAAACCATTGGCACTTACCATTAGGAAGTCACATTTTCTCTAGAATATTATCAAGACCGAGGATGTAGATACCTCATCACATTTAATCTCTTGCAACATGAGAATAGTGGGTGTTTCCTAGGCTATCCTGTTGTGTGCCTAAATCTTTTCCATAATTGACCAATAGTGTCGTTGTCTCCTCTAGTTTCTAATTTAATGTTTTCCTTACTCTTTTCTCGTCCTCAAATTATGTTTTCTTTCAATCCTTTAATGGATTTTGTTCTACCCCTAGACTACCTTGAGATATGGGGCTATGTGATCTATCGAATACCTTTGTTTTCCCTTTGAGAAAGTCATGTTGCAAATTCCTTAGTTGCAGATGTGTAAGACTAGAGAGGAGTTTCTCTCCATTCCATTCTATGAGGTATGGCTCTGATTTATCTATGTATTTCCCCAAATCATTTCTTATTGAAGCTAGTGATTCATCCCCTCAACAATGAAGACAAAGAAGAGGAAGACAAACCCATATTGGAACTAGCAATGATACATCAACCTCAGGGTCAAAGTCTAGTCACCACCTATTCACATACCCTCCACGCAATCCAAAGAAATATGATCACTTATAAACATGAGGTCCTCTATTGGCCTGGGGGATGCTCAAAATCAAGTAAATTGTCCAATCAAGCTTCATTTTTCTAGAACCAATTCCTTGAGGTGAGTAGAAAATGGAGGAAATGGAGCTTTCTTAATATTCTTAGATTTTTTAACAAAAAATGAAGTGATTTTGGGTTTGGTTGCATTTAAGATCAAAGTAAATAGGGCCTAAAATTCGATGGATTAAGAGAGGGAGTAGGGGGATTCACCCCCTGGGTCATGAAGACAACGAAAAAGGAGTCAAACTAGGTTTCAAGAAGGTTTAGAAGATGCACCTTTTTTTTTAAATATTACCTATGAAATTGATTGTCAAATGAAGAATGTATCTCCATGAACTCTATTAACATTAAGGGATAGTAAATAGTGTAATTTTTAAAAATTATTTTATAATTTAAATATTTTCTCCATGACATCTATTAATATTAAGAGATAATAAATAGTGTAATTATTTTTAAATTAGTTTATAACTAACATTTTCTTTTAACTTTATAAAATTGATGAAAATATTTAATAACATAATTAAAGAATTCATTATATACTTATTTATCTCACTAATATGTAAATTATATATGTTTAATTATTTTTAAATATAATAATACATAATAAAATAATCATATAATGATACATAATAAAATAACTATAAGGTTTCGGTCCACCAAATCTCTTTACACTCTCGTTCTATGACTCATCTGGTTGGAGATAATGCGGGGCTCGAGGTCAATGTTTTTGGGAGATGACATCAGGATGTAGTCCCCTTTTGGACCCACTCCCTTGTAATGCTCGTACAAGATCGATCCCCAAGAGAGGTTGATGTTGGAGGCATCAGATCATACGGATCTAGGATATCACATGGATTTTTTGCGTACAATTGGAGGATGACGAGCTATATTTTGGATCGGATGGCATGGGTTCCAAGGATATTTTTGTTTCAGATGAAGAATTCTCCAGCATGTAGCATTTAAAGAAGGCCACTAATCTAGCGCCCCTTGAATCGTTGGATATGTATTTCAATTTAAATCTCGAGGCCCATCGTTTCTCCCGAGGTCCTGCCTTCAATGAGGTAGGTTTACGTTCTCTCACTACTCCCAGAAGCTCTCATTCAAATGGGTTTCTATTGAAGGAAAAAGTGGTAAGTTTGAGAGGTGATTCTTGTGAATCAGATTTACATGCAAGGAGGGTGGAGAAGAAATCCTCCTCTATAGATAGCAGTGAAGACGATTGTTCCTCCCCCTCATCTAATGTAAAAGAAATCTCAAAAAAGAAAAGTGTTGGAAATTTTGAAAGGAGCACAAAAGAATGGTTGTCGGGGATGACATTGGAGTGGGTGATATCTTCAGGTTGCTAGAAAAAATAGTCGTGGGAATATTTTGTGGAAAAACTGTTTTTCCACTAGAAATTAAAGGTTGGTTAAAAAGGAAAATAGAAACATGTGCTGGGGTATTTATCAATCTTCCATACTTTGGCCAAAGGATGGCTCTGTTTTTAGTTTCGTTCACAAAAGGATATATCAGAAATCTCAAGTCGCTCATGGGGTTGGAGTCCTTCTGGCCTTGTGTTGAAAGAGTGGTCAATCTGTTTCAATCCTGCCCAAGAGGTTACGTCCCCTGGCAAGGTTTGGGCCATTTTACCAAACCTACCTATGGTTTTCAGGCGCGAAGAGATTATTCAAGCAATTGGTAATAGTATTGGAGTTTTTGTGGGTCTCGAGTCGGGTTAGGACTGCAAAATAGACCAACGTTGGGCTTGGCTCCAAATAGAGGTCGACATGCGTGATGCATTTTTTAATGAAATTGATTTAGTGTGGGGAGAATTATCGATTTTCTAGAGGATCAATTATTGGCGCATCCCCTTTTGGTGTTTCAGCTACCATGTTGTTGGCCATTTGCAGGCCTAATGTAGTCGATATACAACTCATTCTCCTCCTTTTATGAAAGTATGGAAAATAAAATCCAATGAGGTTTATTTGGATCCAGATTTGGCAGCTGAAGAAGAAGGAATGGACTCATAGAGCCAAAAATTTCCTAGGGAAGCCCACCGAAAGGAAATGCGAACAAGTTTCCTACAAGCCACACATGTAAGAAATTTAGTCTAAGCTCTTGTGTTTTATTTAAGAATGAGGTCTCCATAGAAAATAAATCTCCTAAATTGAAAAATCCGGTGTGCTCCCCTCCCTCCCCCATTCCTCGGTCTCCTTCCACTTTCTGTGTTGATTCCCAGTCCCCGAAATCACTCCCTGAGAAGGTTGTGTCACCCCATAACGTTGTTTCTCCCTCTAATCATATTTCTCCTTCCCGTTCTCTTTGTCCATCTTATTCATCCTTTGAGACGATCCAAATGGTATTTAAGTCAAGCTACTTGTTACGTTTTAAAGTCAGATATGGCTTAGTGTTGGAACAGTTAGGTGGTTTATCCTAGGATCCAGACCCTTGAAATCAAGATGGGAGGAAGTCTAAAATTTCTATAGCTCAGTAACAAACAGCTAAATAAATTAAAAGTGGCAAATAGTATACTATTCTTGGGGCCCTTAGAGTAGGTAAAGCCCTCCCTAAGGTTCCAAAATGAAAATCCTCTCTTTCAACGCGCGTGGAGTAGAGGGTGATTGTTGGCACAGGGGCAAACCCAGGGTTCAACGCTCAAGAGCGCACCAACAAAACCCTAACTACCGACCCTTTCGGAAACACCTGCGAAGCAAATGAAGTCTCACCCGTGGTAGAGGTAGGGGTGGTTGCAAGACTCAGATGTCTACAACCTTAGCTGGGACAAAGATATTTGATTATATCGCTTAGCAATTACTTAGCATAGATTATCCATCAATATTCAACCCTTACGATACTTCGCAGATAGCACCAAGCATCGCAGTATGTACTTAGATCTAAGATGATTCAACACTTAACCACGGAAAGATAGATTAGATTTGATAGATCAAGCACTAAGCACTTTATATATCAGACCTAAAATTCATTGATATCTCATAAGAACAAAGAATAACTACATCTATCTAAACACATCAAGGCATTTAGCATCAGATCACAACACATAGCACAACACACAAAGTTACTGTGGTTCACCCCCACCCTGGGGCTACGTCCATAAAGTCTTCTTCTTTATTATCTCAGTCAAGCAGTTATAGCACAGAGCTCAATAATCCTTACTTCGCATAGGACAAAAGATCTGCGCAACTCGCTAGATCCTTCTTCCTTGCACTTCAACACAAAACTACAACAACTTGCACTGAGCTCTGCAAGCTTCTTACAATCATGCACAGAGCACTTGCAATATACATCCGATCACACAGATCAAGTTACTAGCACTAAGCCTTTAGCTATACATCACATAGATGTACTACCGTCTTCTACTTACATTGCCTAAGTATCTATTTATAGATTACAAAATGGGCCTAAGCGTGGGTAAACCCACGGGCCGACATCCCTTTCTCGTTACATTAACCCAAAACCCTAAAGGGGCTCAAAAATAGGTCTAGCTTCCGTAATTTCCGCTTCGCGTTGCACTCCATCTTTGACAAGCTGTCAAAGTCCCAAAAACGGTCAAATATGACCAAGTGTTCTTCAAAACTTGGTCAAGGGCCAACAGGCCCCCAACACTCACCTGTGACTTGTCCTGAGTTACTCTGGTCTGATCAACTCAGCCTCGAATACCTCGAGCTTGGATCGAGCTTCTTTGACCTGCTGCAATGTGATAGCCTCTTGCTCAGTGAATTCCTATATCACTGTGTCATTTACTGGCCCTTCCATGCATTGTTCTGCGGTGATGACAACTTGTTCAAGCTTGGCTCCCTGGCTCTTAACTTCGGTGAACAGTTGGCATGCCTTTTCTTGGATTAGTTGAAGTCATTGGGAGACTTTCATCACTTTACTTTGCAGCGTGTGTACCTGCTGTTGGGCTATGCATTGTTCTACAAATCTCTTCATTCTTCCGAATGGGGTCAAGGCATTCATCTTCTCTTGTAGCATATTAGCGTGTTGCATTGCTTCTTGGAGATGTACCTCCAATGCCTGAAACTCTAGATTCTCTACGAGGTTATCAGGAGTTTGGGCGCTTCTAGCGCACAACTGCTTGTATTCCAAGGAAAAGGTTTTTAATCGGTCGACTGTGCTATGGGTAGTTGCCTCCCTTAGGTCTCTTATTTCTTGAGGAATCACTGGCACGGTAAGAAGTTCCAGATCTATGATGTGTTGTTGAAGTTGCTAGATTATTTCTTCAAGTTGTGTCACCTGTTGTGGAACATGTTCTTCAATATTTACTTCTATGACTGTCACAGAGCGAAGTGCTCTGTGAACCCTTTCCTATACTTCAAGTTGCTCTACTAGCAACTGTGATTTTTCCTCATCCCATTTCGCTTTCAGGGAAGTATTTTCCTATTCTGCCTTGTTTTGTTGTTCTAGAAGAGCGCTATGTACTTGTTTTAGAGCTTGGGTGGCTTGCGTTGTGTCTTCTTGAGCTCGTCGAAGGTGAGCTTCAACTTTATCGGTGATCTGGTGTAATTCGGTGGGCTCATCACCTATTCCTGATGTTTCAACTGTCAAAGGCACAGTAGAAGTTGTTCGACTAGATTGGAGTACCTACTGCATTTCTTGGAGTTCGCCCTTGATTCGGATAAAGAGCTCTTCCTGCTTTGTTTCTTGTCTTTCTACAATCTCTTGTGAAGCATCATTCAGTGTAACGGTTAGGAATTCGAAGTCATCCGGTGTGAGGGTGGTCTTGAACATAGTTTGGGTGGCCTTAGCTTTCTTTCGGGATGAGGGCTTTAGTGGGGTAGTCTTCCTTTTCTTGGAGGGATCCTCCTCCTCTCTAGGCGAAGTAACCTCGCCTTTGTTTTCCTCGACTTTTGTCCCACCTAGTTCTTCACCATCACCTCCTTGCGCGGGTAAGATCGAAGGGGTCTTCGTAGATGTGCTACGAACATCTTGATCTTCAGTATCCTTCTTAGTCTTACTTGGTCCAGGTGTATCTAGCATAGCTTCAGGGCTTTCCATGTCAGACATTTCCGTGAGGTCCGCTGGAACAAGGAGGTCCGTTGACCATTCCTTGGTAATCTACTCCAAGTCTTCTTTGGTCAACTTGTAGTATGATTGAAGCTGATGTTTGTGTTCATCGACACATGTTGTGATATAGGTGAAATGGTGGTCCGTGCTAAATTTTATCAAAGGTCTAAACCTATGAAGTGTGTTTGGAGTGATGCACAGTGTAGACTGGATTTCCTTCTTCAATTGGTTGTAATAGGTGTGGAAGACGACATTGGACTTCCACTACTTGTTAATGTCGTTGGAGTACCATAGCGTATAAAACTTCACGGCCAGTGGTTCGAAGGGTTCAATCTCCGGAAAAGTGGCATTTTCCGGTAGCTCCCATGCGATGAAAGCGATTAGTATGAGCAACCAACTAAAGTGGAACTTGTACCCTTGGTATTGCGCTTCTCGGCAATCAAGCTCTAACTCGTTTACAAGATACTGCACCCAGTTCATCTGTAGTCCCTTGGTGCACTTCCCTGCGAGGTCAACTATGAATCTCATCACTTGTGTTGGTCTATTCTTGCGAACTAGCTTGCCTGTAATCAGCTGACATGCAAGGTGCACTATGCCACTCTGGATAGAGGCTACCTTGTAGCCTCGCATTCCATTCTCAACATCGCCATAAGTTTCTTTTATCCATTGTGCGAGTGCACGGTCTGAGGTTTTCCCTGGGTAAAAGTCCTGTGGGTTAGGGCCTTGCATGCAAAGTATTGTGATCCGATTGATCAAGGTCGTATCTACAGTGATGTGGCGGTCCAGCCATAAGTATTCTCTGTGGTATCAAGACATAAGAAACTTGACGCATGCGTTGACTTCCTGGTGTCTGTCGAAGTGCAGGATCTTCATTACATTAAGTAATGTGGACTATGCGAGGTTCTAGGTCCATGACTATGGGACAATCTTAGAATTCTTGCCTTTGGTTTTGGTTAAGTACTTGTGTGGAGCTAACATGCTATAAGATTTACGATCTCCAAGGTTAAAATCATTGAATTTCAGTGCTACAAGCTTATCCTGGTCAGTACGGACTGTGCACACCCCTTTCAGAAGGTATGTGGTGATCAAGGAATACTCGAAGTCTCGAGGTATGTTGTCACGGTTGATGGCACCACTTAGAGGTGATAAGCAAGCCAGTAGAATGTGTGGGATAAGCTTGGCATTTGCGATGTCATCCTTGTGCTTAGTTCTTCTTTCTGCATCGGCTCGAGACATCCCTACTCGAGCAGTTGATGGGGAGGCATGTACTCCTATTGTGGATGATGCTTGGACACTGGTGGACATTATTCTTTTCGACATGACTCTCTCAGCCATTAAGTCAATAAAAAATTCTTCAACTACTTTCTCAGCAATGTTGAGCTCGTCCTACATACAATCTTGGGTCGACTAGATTGGGTGTGAGAATGAATTCAGAGACTACAGTGAACAGTATGGAAGCAAGGAAATGATCACAGGGTGAAGTAATCTCAAGTTTCAGGCTCAAATTCTTACTTAGCAAAAGTATTTTCGGTGTGTGGCGCGACGAACTAAGTAGGGAAACTTAGCAACGGTCTCCTTACAACGGTTATGAGGCTGCATTAACTTATGTTTTGTCCATGTGGCATGGTCTAATGATCTAGTGGCAAGACATAAAGGCATTCCGACCCATTCGGAGTGGCATTCGAACGGTCATATTGGCTTCCAACGGCTATATTGATTCGCCATGGCGAAGTCCCATAGGTCGCTTGTTCTGATATTCCGGCGAAGCTCAATTCCTGTGATTTTTCCTTATACAAAGTTTCCTCTAGGGTTTTCTGTAATTTTTCAATCTTGGCTTTCTTCTTTCTTATCTTCCTAGACTTTTTCCCAGTGAGTTGTGTCTCGATCATCCTTTTTCCATTCTTTATCTTCTCTTGTCATAGACACTTCACAATGATGAGATTCATTTTTCAGATCCAAAGGTAATACTCCTTCATCATACCGATTAGGTATCTTGGTCTTCTTTGTTCCTCTAATGCTCTTATAACTTTGATATCCAAGTCCCTGGTGTTCAATAGCTTAGGTCTGTTCTCTTGTTCTTCCATCAAGTAGGAGATCCTTCTAGTCATAAATTCCATGAGTTCTTGCTTCTTCTATTCTAGAGCTTCCTTTTCTTCTTTTCTCCCGATCTTGTATTTTTCAATCCAAATCTTGCATAACAAAGCTGGAAATGGGGCGTGGTTCTCAATAAATTTAATAACTTCGAATTCTTCCTCTGTCGAAGCTCCATGGGTGTTCATAGCTATCTGGGTAATCCTGCCACGTAGGGTTACCATTTTTACTTTAAATAATCTGATGGTTCCTAGTGAAGGAACCAAGAAGGCTTTCCTAGGGTTTCCCAAGTGCTTTCTGTCATAATGTTCATATGTATCTCCTCATCCAGAGCACAGTCAATGTCGAAGTCTCCTATTCTTACTTCGATTTTGTCCTTTTCTTTGAATATCTCTAACAAACTTACGTCTTTATGTTCATCTAGAGTTTCTTTCAATTTTAGTAACATAATCTCTAATTCTTTCTAGGGTTCTTCTATAATCTTAGTCTCTTCATCTCCTTCAGAGTTTTCTTGTTCCATATTCATATTTTTAAGTCTAGCAATCATTCTAGGGAAATCTAGTACTTCATGGTCCATATCCTTACAACAGAGGAAACTAGGGTTTCTCCCAGGGCATTCCTTAGCAAGATGTCATGGTCTTCTACAACTGTAACAAAGAGTTAATCCTCTCTTTCCCTTCAATGATCCCCAACTCTTTTTGTACTGCACGCTAGGATCATAATGGTTAGCCTACAAAAGTTTCTTTCTAGGGTCCTTCATCCATTGGTTAGTCCAAAAATGATTTCTACGCATAGGTATAACATATCTTTCACTTTTCTTATCATATCTATTTATATCAAACCTTATTTTATCTAACAATGCCCTAGTTTTCAAGCTAGGACAAAATCTATTAAGCATACCTAAATCCATACTTTAGAAATAAAAAAATCACTTATTTTCTTTCACGGGGCACAAAGATTTCAGATCTAAAACTTGAACTATTCTTACCTTTATTAGAGCACAGAGTTTATAGATCTTACCTCTTTTCTACAGATCTGACCTCTTTCTTTCAAAAATTTCCACTTTTACTTTTCTTAGAGCATAAATCATTCAGATCTCGCTTCTTTTCATCAGATATGATCTTCCTTTCTTCATATCTGACTTGATTCCTGACACAAAGATTCACAGGTTGAGTAAAAAGATATGCACTAGGGCAACAAATCTATGCACATAACTTATTTTTCACAAATCTTCTTCTTCTTTAGTTCCCAGCAATCATAGTTTCAGGTCCCGACAACGGAACCATTTGTTGGTATAGGGGTAGACCCAAGGTTCAATGCTCAAGAGTGCAGCAACAAAACCCTAACTACTTGCCCTTTCAGCAACACCTGCGAAGTAGATGAAGTCTCACCCAAGGTAGAGGAAGGGGTTGTTGCAGGACTTAGATGTCTACAACCTTAGCTGGGACAAAGATCTGTGATTATATCGCTTAACAATTACTTAGCATAGATTATCCATCAATATTCAACCCTTACGATACTTCACAGATAGCACAGAGCATCGTGGTATGTACTTATATCTAAGATGATTCAACACTTAACCATGGAAAGATAGATTAGATTCAACAGATCAAGCACTAAGCACTTTATATATCAGACCTAACATTCATTGATATCTCATAAGCACAAAGCATAACTACATCTATCTAAACACATCAAGGCATTTAGCATCAGATCGAAGCACATAGCACAACACACAAAATTACCATGGTTAACCCCCACCTTGGGGCTACGTCCACAAAGTCTTCTTCTTTATTATCTCGGTTAAGAAGTTACAACACAGAGCTCAATAATCCTTACTTCACACATGACATAAGATCTGTGCAGCTCACTAGATCCTTATTCCTTGCACTTTAGCACAAAACTACAACAAGTTGCACTAAGCTCTACAAGCTTCTTACAATCATGCACAGAGCACTTGCAATATACATCCAATCACACAGATCCAGTTACTAGCACTAGGCCTTTAGCTATACATCACATAGATGTACTACCATCTTCTACTTACATTGCCTAAGTATCTATTTATAGATTACAAAATGGGCCTAAGCATGGGTAAACCCATGGGCTGACATCCCTTTCCCGTTACATTAACCCAAAACCCTAAAGGTGCCCAAAAATAGGTCTAGCTTCCTTAATTTCTGCTTCACGCTGTGCTCCATCTTTGACAAGTTGTCGAAGTCCCAAAAACGGTCATATATGACCAAGTGTTCTTCAAAATTTGGTCAAGGGCCAACAATGATCCTAAGATATTATCCCTCAAGCATTTGTGTGCAATGGTAAATCTGTATGTCATGATGTTACAAGAAACAATGTGCATTGACATTAAAGTAGAGGAATATTGTAGGCCATGATTGAAAGGTTGGTTTTTCTTTTCCTATGACACAAATGGTTTATTAAGTGGCCTTTTAACTACTTGTACTCCCAAGTTTAAGGTGTTACATTCAGTTTTCCTTCCTTCATGTACTATAATCCATGCTATGGATGGTTGGCTCAATACCTCTTTCAAAATTTACAACATTTAGGGTCCTTATGTTAATCGAGGCCTGTTTTGGGACAATCTTAGTGATTCAAACGAGTTCAATTCTAGAAATATAATCCTAGGAGTGGATTTAACTTTCACGTTATCATTGGAAGAAGTTTGGGGTCAAAACCCCTGCCAAGATCCATTGGAATCCTACTTCTCTAACTGGTTGGAGAAGAACAATATTTTTGACTTAGCTCTGAATAAGCTTTCCCATACGTGGCGCAATGGGTGGAAAGGGTTTGGCTTAGTAGATAAAATACTAGATCACTTTTTTATTTTGGATTGCATGATTGAGAAGCAGTGGGATATTTCCTCAAGAGTGGAAGTTGGGGGTCTCTCAGACCACTATCAAATTGTTTAGGATATATACAATTCAAGTTCTCAGAGATCTGTGCCAATGAAGTTTAACCATGAGTGGTCAAAATAAGACTCCTACGTTAAAATGATTAGAGAAGGATGGACTCCGCTATTGGAAGGGGATGGTCATGCTTACATGAAACAATTTCCTTCAAACTTAGGTGACATCAAAAGAAATATAATTAAATGGGCGAAAGAGAATAGGATAAATAAATCAGCTGAAGTTGTGGATTTGGAGGAAAAATTAAGGAGTCTTGTAACAGAAACAAAAGTTGGTTCTTTATTGAAAGAGGAAATTGCTCATGTAAAGGACCTGTGCATCAAAAAACAAGATTTTCTAAGGAAAGAGGATTATTTTTGGAGATAAAAAACTAGGGTTGTTTGGATTCAGGAAGGTGATAATAATGAAAAAAATTTCCATAGGTTCGCAAGATTTCACATAATGAGTAACACCATTATAGAAATTAAAAGTGCTAATGAGAAGAAGGTATCTATTTTTTAAGAGTTAGCACTATCTGGTAAATATTTTTTCTCTAATTTGTTTAAAGAACCACTTGGCTGCCCTATAATAGAGATTTTAAAAATCATCTCCCTTTTCCAGAATCATATCTCATGGGAAATGAATGATGATATACAAATTGAGATCACAAAGAATGAATTCTTTCAAACTCTTTTCTCTTTCCAAAGGTGAATAATTATGGGTCCTAATGATTTAACTGTGGAGTTTTATTTAGGTTTCTACGAGCTTATTAAAGGAGACCTCCTCAAGGTGGTTAATTGTTGGTTGTGGAGCTTGATTATCTTCCTAATTTAGAGGTTTGTTTTAGGCATGCTTGGACCCCATTCCCTAACAGGGGGTGTGGGGGGGATTCCCCCCAAAAAAACTATTGCCAGGGGGGGTGACAATTTTTGTATACCTCCCTTGGCAGGGGATTTGGGGAAAGCACCCCAAAAGAAAATTTTTGGGAAAATTTTCCATGTAAAATATTGTAATTTCATAGTCAATCTGGACCATTCATTATAAGGTCACATATCTGACAGTAGAATTTATTTTTAGGGTTTTTTTCCCTAGAAGGAAACCCTATTTTATGAGGGAATTGTATTGCGGCTGTGGATTATTGTGAATATTGTATTTTGAGAGAGGAGATTGTGAGAGAAAGAAGAGGAAGTTACAATGGGTGTGCTATAGGTTGTATCCCTTCATTTGATGGATAATAATAAAGGAAGGACCTAACAATTTCTCTAGTGGATGTAGCCCACACTGGGTGTGTTAGCACTCTGTAATTTGCCCATGGCTATGAGGTAGTCACAGAGGCAACATCAAAACCTCTTCGAGTCAGGATCTAACCCTCCGAGACTCAGAGAGGGATCTCTATGTCTGATATAACTTTGTTGGAAGAGGATATTAGGCTAGCTATGCAGAATAGGATATGTTCTTGGAGTTTTCTGGTTGAGACAGCAAAAGAAGGCCATTGGGATATGGGGTCTGTTCATAAAGATAGAGATCAAATAACAGTTCATAACAAGTCTTTTCATAGGGAAAAATAATGCAACTATTGGATTCTTTGGGAATAAGATATGGATTAGTAGATAAGGTGAGATTATCAATCACAGTAAAGAAGCATTTAAGAATTTCTTCACCACAACATCAGAAGACAAACATTTAGATTTTTCAAAAGTTAGAAAATAGGGTATGCACAGATAAATCCTGTAACTTTAACTCCTTTTAAAATATCAGAAAGATATCAAAATGATAACGATGGCAGATACACATTCAACGACGAGGGAAAAACTTCACCAATAGCTAACATGCAAGAATCCTGTGAAACGTTTCCTCATATTACTGGAAAATCTCTTCATAGAAGTTACAGTGTTCCCAGCCTGCCTAGGCGTGAGATCAACAACCCATACATTAAAAATCATTTTTGAATAAACAGGGGAGATCCCCCAACAAGTTTCGAGAGTCGGTTTCAACCGCCTCGGCCAAAAATAGCCACAAATCCCACAAAATTTGGAACTGTCTACCATGAAAGACGGACCGGTTTTCTGTGAAAAAGGGGTCTGAATAGACGTGGTTTTCTCTTCAACGCTGACAGCTGGGAAAAAAATAAATGATTTTTTTGTATATGGGCATGTGATGGACAAAAACCTCCTTCGGTTTTTCTAAGTTCTCCTCCAGTTGGTCGTAACAGCTCCCGCAAAATCAGGACTGTAACGGAAAAGTGAAAATATGGAAAAAAGGGCCTCGAAGATGGCTTCGATTCTCCCTTCTCATAGTGCCGGTGAAAAAATTGAGAGAGGTTTTTTTTCTACATCCCGTGATGAGAGAAAACCTCTCTCGGATTTTTAAAATCCATCTTCATTTTCCCAGAATATGTTTTGAAAGAAGACATGGTGAAACAGGCAAAAAATGGCAAAAAAGGGAAAAGCGATTTTATTTTCGGGAAGGCGGTATTCCAGACCCCCCCTGAGGTGGTAAGAGGTTTTAGGGGGGGGGGGGTCTGCTAGAATTGGTAGGCAACACGTGGATGGGGGGTGGTATTGGAAAACCATCATTCTGGACCCCCCCTCTCGTTAAACTCTGGATGGTGAGGGGGGGTCCGAAATTTTTAAGGACCGTTTGATTTAAAAGTTTAATGTGATGGGTGTATGGGAGTTGAGACGTGAGGTATGTGGAGTTTTGGGTGGGGTAGACTTAGGATAGCGTAGGTTTTTTTTTTTAAGTTTTGTTTTTTTAATTTTTTATTATATGTTTTATATTATATTTTGTTTTTTTTATGTTTTTTATTATGGTTTAATATATGTTTGTTTAAGTTTGGTTTTTGTTTTAATATGTTTCGTTTGTGTTTTTATTTAAATGTTTTTATATTGTATTTATTATATTTTATTTATTATGTATGTTTATTATAATATGTTTTGTGTTATTATGTTTTATTTTATATGTTTTGTTTTTTATATATATTTTATATATTTTTTACTAATTTGTTTTATTTAATATTTAATTAATCCTAATTACTAACCTAGTTATTAATACTAACTTAATTAATTAACAATTGATTAATTACTAACATGCTAACTCAATTGTTAATTAATTAATAATTAATTTATTATTATTAACAGGTTTAATCATGACTATTAACCTAATGTTTTATATCCTAAGTTTGTTTATTCATGGAGGGGTAAGATTGGCAAAGGGGTGTAGTCGACTGGACAAAGGACAAGGGGGTGAGGGCGTAGCGGCAGATGATGGATGTAGAAAAGGTGATGGAGCATCAAGCACAATGGACGGATGACACGTTGGGACAGGGCCCGCCAAAGAAAAATGCCTCATTCCGGACCCCCCTACCACCGTTAAAGGAAACACGATCGAGGGGGTCCAGAATCACCTGTGGACCATCCATCTGCATGCCTCCATGACAACCGTAGATCTGTGCGCACTTTTTAATCACCATTC
>ML778154.1:2128718-2156770 GCA_009831015.1 Picea engelmannii
CTTTATTCTCCAGGCGCGAATGCAGTATATGGGGAAAAACTTAGGCTTAATGACTTTTTGAGGGTTTGGTGCACTGCTTCCCTTGAAAATAATTTGCAGAGATGAAATATTATTTGCAAACCTATACACCCAGAGTGAAAATTTTCCAGTCAATACATGATCCTATGAATCATAGGCTTATAACAGTGGCTCCACCTGGGGATGGCATCTTCTTTCAGGAGGTGTCAAGAACCACAGACCTATGATCATGTAGACCGGTGCTTTATCCATTGGGCTGATCCAAAATTCTTATTTTGCAACCTGTACCTGTTTTGATTTTGCAACTGAAACCAAATCAAATGAACACTGCTGAAAAAGAGATGCTCAGAATGCTGAGCTTATTTACATTCTCCTACCTACCCTATGCTACTGAAAATTTTGTTAAATAAAATAATACAAAAATGCCAATGAAGCCAATCAAGTAGCTTCTGAGACCAGTGGACTGCTTGACTGCTTGTTTGCACAGTCAAAAATGCAGCTTGACCTTTTGCCCATCGACTCAAAACTGCAAAGCGAAGAGGCCACTGCTGAAAACGTGATTGATATTTACCATAGAGACCTCGACAATATTGAAGAACAAAAGTACTGCTAGAGAAAGATTGAGGCTCTACAGTGAAAAAATTATCCATATAGGTAGCTACAGGATCAAGGTAGAAATGACATGTTCCTTGATTTTTGGATGGCAGCTCTGGCACTGTATCTATGTTATCTTCATCCTCATGCATTTCTTGACATGGCTGCAACTTTCCTGATGGGATTTGTAATGTGACTTTTGCTGAAAAAGACAATGAAGCTGACTGCCGATTCATGTCAATATCATAACAACGTTTTATCCCATAGATGGATGATGGAAAAATACTTTGACAACACAAGTCATCCAACACATCTGATATTGGATCCTGAAAAGACTGACAAGACTGTTGCATTGGTTCCACTACAACTTCTTGATTTTCTGTGCATTTATCCTTTAGCATATACTCAAAATTCTTTTTCAAAAATTGGAATGAATTAAAGCATAATGGTACAGAGTTATTTTGGATTAACTCATAATTCGCCTCAGGCTTTAATCTTTCATCTGAAATTTGAAAATCAAAGTAGGTAAAGGGCTGCAACTCTAGATTTAGAATAGCCTCCACATCAGTACTAGCATCTTCACCGAGTTGGTCAGAACATCCTCCCTCTTTACCAATGCCAACTTGTTTACGATTTCTTCTCAAAAAGTGAAAAGAAGAGAAACATAAGGGCAAAGATTTTTCCCTTGCTCTGAAATTTTCTGTCTCTTCCTCATCGCTGTCATGACTGTTGTGCAAAGGCTGATTGTTGTATCTGAACTATAAATAATCTTCTTCCTGCCAATGACATGCTGCTGATTTCTTTGAACAGTCCACTTCTATTTCAACCTCATGTTCATCATTATACTGATCACACTTGGGTGGACAATCCAAGTAAGGAATGTCATCAGACATGCACATCACATCAGCTGGTTGTTTCTCTGCAAGTTGAGATGGAGCTTCATCTTTGACTGCGTTGTGAATTGAATACATGAAAGAATCATTATACAAACCATGGTACCAAGGATGAACAACAAAAGTTTTGGGAACAATGACCTTTTCTTTCTCTGAAATCATTGGAGCATGGTGTCTTTGGGCAGCAAGCTCATCTTTCTTGTTGATCCTCTGCATCATCTCTTCCATGGCACTAGCCAAAATCTCCAGTTTAGTTTCTGATGACTTCAGCTGCTCCCTTTCTTTGTTCTTTAACTTTGACCTTTTGATCAGCAAGTTGGTCTCCACATCAACTGCAATGTTCTGCATTTCTTCAAGGCTTGCAGTGTTCCTTTCTCTTAATTGGAATGCCATCTCAGGATCGAAGGCATATGGGAAATGTAATTTGGCTAAACCAGGAGGTGGCCTTACATCCACAGGTATTGAATGATACACCTCATTGAACCTCACTAAAAATTGTTTTACTATTTCCCCAAGTTTTCTTTTCAAGTGGTCGTATTCTTCTAGAATGAGGAAAACATTTCCCATGATCACGCACCTATCTAAGAAAACTTGCATGAAATGCTAAAAATTTATGATGCTTGCAGATGGAAGATTCTTAAAACAATCTTTAACTTTACCTCCCAAAGACAGGGCAAACATTTTGATGCAGACATCATCATCTTCAACCTCATAAAAGTCAAGGAAATCCTCAAGGTTTTGAATATGCTTTTCAACAGTGATCTTCCCATTTTCTCCATCAAACCTAGGCAGATTATTGATGTAATTGTCAGGGAGATCATGGAAAATAGGAGGCAAATCTAGAGGCTGGTATCAGTCTAGGAATTTTGCAAGCATAGGAGATGAAGCAAGAGGCTTACAACCATCCAGAGGTTTTGCAAGAGTAGGAGATAAAGCAGGAGGATTGTGTCTCACTAGGTTTTCTACAGATGCATCTGGGGTGTGCACAGGTGTATGAGTATGTACATAATCTACAATTTGGGGTTTAATCTCTTGAGGCTCTTCAGGTTGAAAATGATCATCCTGAATTTCAACAATATACTCTAGACCAATATCATGATAAGAGAGAAAGTAATTTCATATGAAACCAAATATGTCTTGAATGCAATTCGAGCTTGAGTACCTGGTCTTTCTAGGCTACTTAGCCATGCTTCAGGTTCTTCCTCTAGTGGATTCTTTGAGTTGGCACTGTCTGGAGCTGATTGGAGTCACCAGGTGAATGACCTCAGCCTTCTTGTGTCTGGTCACTGTCCACCATCAGTGATCATATCTAGAGCTTTGAAGTGTACTACTGGGGAGAGTCCCTAGTATGGTCGCTAGTCTGTTAGCACTCTGTAATTTTCCCAAGGCTGTGAGGCAGTCACAGAGGAAAAATCAAAACCACTTCGAGTCAGGGATCTAGCCCTCCGAGACTCAGAGAGGGATCTCTCTGTCTGATATAACTTTGTTGGAAGAGGATATTAGGCTAGCTATGCAGAATAGGATACGTTCTTGGAGTTTTCTGGTTGAGACAACAAAAGAAGGCCATTGGTCTATGGGGTCTGTTCATAAAGATAGAGATCAAATAACAGTTTAGAAGAATTCTTTTCATAGGGAAAGATAATGCAACTATTGGATTCTTTGGGAATAAGTGATGGATTAGTAGAGAAGGTGAGATTATCAATCACAGTAAAGAAGCATTTAAGAATTTCTTCACCACAACATCAAAAGACAAACATTTAGATTTTTCAAAAGTTAGAAAAAAGGGTATGCACAGATAAATCCTGTAACTTTAAATCCTTTTAAAATATCAGACAGATATCACAATGATAACAACGACAGATACACATTCAACGACAAGGGAAAAACTTCACCAATAGCTAACATGCAAGAATCCTGTGAAATGTTTCCTCATATTACTGGAAAATCTCTTCATAGAAGTTACAGTGTTCCCAGCCTGCCTGGGCATGAGATCAACAACCCATACATTAAAAATCATCTTTGAATAAATAGGGGAGATCCCTAAACAAGTTTCGAGAGTTGGTTTCAACCACCTCGGCCAAAAATAGCCACAAATCCCACAAAATTTGGAACTGTCTGCCATGAAAGATGGACCGGTATTTTGCGAAAAAGGGGTCCGAACAGACGTGGTTTTCTATTCAACCCTGACACCTGGGAAAAAAATGAAGGATTTTATTTTATATGGGCATGTGATGGACAAAAACCTCCTTCTTTTTTTCCAAATTCGCCTCCAGCTGGCCGTAACAGCTCCCGCAAAATCAAGACTGTAACGGAAAAGTGAAAATCTTGAAAAAAGGGCATCGAAGATGGCTTTGATTCTCCCTTCTCGTACTGCCAGTGAAAAAAATGAGAGAGGTTTTTGTTCTTCAGCCGGTTCTGAGAAAAAACCTCTCTCGGATTTTTGAAATCCATCTTCATTTTCCCATAATCCGTTTTGAAAGAAGACATGGTGAAACAGGCAAAAAATGGCAAAAATGGGAAAAGCGGTTTTATTTTCGGGAAGGCAGTATTCCGGACCCCCCCTGAGGTGGTAAGCGGTTTTAGAGGGGGAGGGTTCCGATGGAATAGGGAGGCGACATGTGGATGGGGGGTGGTATTGGAAAATCATCATTTCGGACCCCCCTCCCCTCTCGTTAAACTCCGGATGGTGAGGGGGGGTCCGAAATTTTTAAGGACTGTTTGATTTAAAAGTTTAATGTGATGAGTGTACGGTAGTTGGGACATGAGGTATGTGGAGTTTTGGGTGGGGTAGACTTAGGATAGCGTAGGTTTTTTTTTTTTTAGTTTTGTTTTTTTAATTTTTTATTATATGTTTTATATTATATTTTGTTTTTTTTTATGTTTTTTATTATAGTTTAATATATGTTTGTTTAAGTTTGGTTTTTGTTTTAATATGTTTCATTTATGTTTTTATTTAAATGTTTTTATATTGTATTTATTATATTTTATTTATTATGTATGTTTATTATAATATGTTTTGTGTTATTATGTTATATTTTATATGTTTTGTTTTTGATATATATTTTATATATTTTTTACTAATTTGTTTTATTTAATATTTAATTAATCCTAATTACTAACCTAGTTATTATTACTAACTTAATTAATTAACAATTGATTAATTACTAACATGCTAACTCAATTGTTAATTAATTAATAATTAATTTGTTATTATTAATAGGTTTAATCATGACTATTAACATAATGTTTTATATCCTAAGTCTATTTATTCATGGAGGGGTAAGATTGGCGAAGGGGTGTAGTCGATTGGACGAAGGACAAGGGGGTGAGGGCGTAGTGGCGGATGATGGATGTAGAAAAGGTGATGGAGGATCGGGCACAATGGATGGATGACACGTTGGGACAGTGCCCGCCAAAGAAAAATGCCTCATTCCGGACCCCCCCTCCCACCATTAAAGGCAGAATGATCAGGGGGTTCTGGAATCACTTGTGGACCGTCCATCTGCGCCCCTCCATGACAACCGTAGATCTGTGTGCACTTTTTAATCACCATTTTGAATGCCCCCCCCCACCCCCCACCGTTAAAAGCAGAACAGTCGAGGGGGTCCAGAATCCACTAGCAGTCGTTGATTTATGCACCACTAGATTGACCGTCAATCTAAGCGCATTCTTTATTCTCCAGACGCGAATGCAGTACATGAGGCAAAACTTAGGCTTAATGACTTTTTGAGGGTTTGGTGCACTGCTTCCCTTGAAAATAATTTGCAGAGATGAAATATTATTTGCAAACCTATACACCCAGAGTGAAAAATTTACAGTCAACAGATGATCCTATGAATCATAGGGTTATAACAGGGTGAACCATGTATATCCGTGTCTCTATTGTATTGTGTATCTTCTATGTTTTATTTCCACATTTGTCTTATTTTATTGCTCCGCGATCCTATTTTTCTAACATTAATGAGTCTAAAAGGAATGGGAAGGTGGGAATATTGTTGAACTCAACCCATATTTCTCTCATTCCTAAATCCTATTCTCCGTCCTCCTTTGATGACTTCAATCCCATCTCTTGTTGCAACTTTAATTATAAACTTATAGCCAAAATCCTAACCAACCATTTGAAGCCAATCTTCAGTGATTTCATTTATGAAGAAAATTTTGGATTTATTTTCAATCTTCAAATCGACGATGCACTATCCTTAACTCAATAATCCCTTCATTCTATTAATAAGAAAAAAATCCCCTCCTTCATTTTAAAATTGGACTTATCGAAAGCCTTTGACATGGTTAATTGGACTTATTTAAGACTAATCTTGATTCAGTTGGGAATGAATATTGAATCTATCAATTGGATAATGGATTGCCTTGAATCCTCCTCCTTTGCAGTCCTAATCAATGGGTATCCTTCCCCTACTTTTTGTTCGTCAAGAAGCCTTAGGAAAGGGTGTTCTTTGTCACCCCTCTTGTTCCTACTTGTAGCTAAAGGTTTAAGTCAGTTGATAAAAAGGCAAGAAGCAAAGGTCTCCTTCGTGGAGTCAAAATTACAAACTCAAAAATATTGACTCATATCCTCTTTTTTGATGATGTAATTTTGTTTGGTGGAGCAACAGGTTCGAAGATTCAATATATAAAGAATAATTTAGAGCAATTTTGTCGAGCCATGGGAATGCAAGTGAATGTTGACAAGTCCATTATTTTGGTCAATGGACTATCTGAAGAAGTTTCCAATGAACTTATAGGAAGTCTTCCTTTCAAGAAAAGTGCTCTTGATGATGTAATCAAGTACTTGGATTTCAATTTAAAACCAAATGACTATGAATTGAGGGATTGGCTCTGGTTATATGTCAAAATTCAAAAAAAGGATAGGATTATGGGTGCACCGTTGGCTATCAAGAGGGGGTAGGTTGGTTCTTTTGAACTTGGTGCTCAGAAGCATCCCAATTTACTGGGTGGAAATAAAGAAATTTCTAAAAGGAATAATTGACAAAATTAGAAAAATCTTCTTTCACTTCTTATGGGAAGGAAATTTGGAGAAGCGCCAAATCCCACTAGTTAAATGGTCTCATTTTGTTGATTTTTCATATGAGAATGAATATGTAAGATTGATTATTACAATGGTGATTCTTCCATATACAGAGAACATATGGTGACCATCCATGAAAGGATGCATCCCTTGGATAATGAATAACTACTTATTTATTATCTATCTATCTATCTGTACACACACACACACACACACACACACACACTTTGTATTATAAATATCATGTCAAATATTATATATATATAATATATATATATATATATATATATATATATATATATATGGAATATTTTCTTCTTGATGTTTTCCAATGATAAACACTCCCTCTCAATGAGGGAGACATTCTTCATTATGACAAATCTTGTCTATGAAGTATACAAGCTTCACCCTAGACTCCTGACACTTTTCTGTTAGTCTTGGGAGATGTCTCTCTCCAACCCGAACTGAGGGGAAACTTTTTCTACGTCTCTCCCTATGAGCCAATCAACTCTCTCTGAGATCATACTCATTTTGGATCTGCATGTGATAGAATCTAGAATCTTGAGTCTTTATCATTCCTTGTCAAATCACCATGACTAGGAAAAATACTACACCAAGGTCGTCCACCATAGGTACACCCCTGTGAGTGAATTTCAGCCTGATGTTAACAAACACATGGAAATCACCTCAATCACCTCGAGTCCATATTATTCCTTGTCATGATCAAGGAAGGACTACACTTGGGCCCATTTACCACAAGTACACCTTTGTGATAAATGTATCATATCTCCCTTGGTCTGCAGCCTAATCTAGGAGAATTTCTTCTCGATGCTTACTCAGGGCATTGTAGAAAAAGGTCTATCACACATGGCATTCCCATGTGGACTTCTAGAGGCATCTCTTTCTAGAAACACTAGAGTCAAATTCCCATAGTGTGTGAAGTCAATTTAAACTCCCTTGATGTGCCATCATGTGCTCTCCACAAGGAACATTGGGATATAACACAAAACAACTCAACTCAATCATAGAGGAGTACGATTTGGACTTCTATAGAGTACTCCCTATAGAAACACTAGGGTCAACCCCCCATAGTGTGTGATGTCAAGGTCAACTCCCTTAACGTGTCCTCATGTGCTCTCCACAAGGGACGTTGGGCTATAAGCCCAAATCCACTTATCCCTCTCAAATAAGTGTCCTCACAGATCAAATCAACTCAGTCATAGAGGATTACGATCTGGAGAATGTCTCAGGATGTTGCAAGAATTAACACTCCCTCTCAAGGTGGGATGCATTATCTTCGACGCCGGGTCTATCACATAAGTACTTGAATTGTGTCCTAGTAAGTGGTTTGGTAAGAACATCAACAACCTGATAATATGTAGGAAGTTACTGCACCAGTACTACCTTCCTCTTCACCAAGTCTTGGATGTAATGGTACTTGATCTCAATGTTTTGTGATTTGTCATGAAAAACTAGATTCTTTGAGAGCTTCACACAACCCTGGTTATCACAATGAATAACGGTGGAATTTAGCACATGTCCAAATAAATATGGAAGGATCTTGCAAATCCACACTACTTTGTAGACTGCCACAATCAATGCAATGTACTCTACTTATGTGGTGCTCAAAGACACATAAGTTTGTTTCCTGCTACACCAAGAAACCATGGCAGATCCTAAAGTGAAGCAACACCTGGAGGTGCTCTTCCTGTTCATTGCGCTCCCTGCCTAATCAGAGTCAGTATATCCATGCAATATCATGTAAATACTAGAATCTTGTCTCAAACCATGTCCAAAAGTGCCTCACAAGTATCTCAACACATGCTTCGCAACAATCTAGTGTGTTTGTCTCGACTAACTCATAAAGTAGCTAAGTGCACTCACTGCATAACAAGTATATGGTCTGGTGTTTAACCATATATATCAATGATCCAATAAGCTATCTATACAGGTTCAGATCAATCTTATCAAAATCAGAAGAAGACATACTTAGTTTTATCAGATTCGTCACTACTAGTGTAACCATGGGCTTACAGTTCAACATCTCAAACTTCTTCAATATCTCAATTGTTTACTTCCCCTAACTCAGGAAGATCTCATCATTTCTCTGCCACACCTCTAGTCCCAAGAAGTAGTGCATCATACCAAGTTCCTTTATCTCAAACACAGAGGGCATTCAACAATAAGGCTCTATGTACCAACGAGGAATAAATCATCAACGTAGAGGACCAAAAATAGGGACTCACCATTAACAGTATTTTAGTACAGGTTGGAATCAAAAAAAAAAATTTGAAGCCCAAACTCATCAAGTGTCTATCAATATTCTCATACCAAGCTAGAGGTGCCTTCTTGAATCCATACATAGCCTTCTTCAACCTGTACACATGAGACTCCTTCTCATGTATCACGAAACCATAGGGTTTCTCGATGTATACTTATTCCTCAATCTCTCAATTGATAAAGGCTATATTCACATCCATCTTATGTAGTCTTCAATCCATGGGAAATAATCGTCTAGATATAAGTGTATCGAGCAATAGAAGTAAATGTCTCCTCATAATCTATTCCCTCCACCTAAGAGAATCCTCTAGAAACAAATATCGATTTGTGATTTTCGATGCTCTTATTTGTTGTGTGTTTTATCTTATATATCCACTTGGAAGTCACTACAAACTTTCCCTCAAGTCTCGGAACAATATCCCACACATCATTCTTCATGATGGAATAATACGCCTCCATCATGGCATCTCTCCATACTAGCTAACTATATGCCTCCTCATAATAGGAAGGATTAGAATCAACGATGTGTCTCATAGCTTTGGCATAGCATGAATATATCTGAGGTCTCTTTCTCTCTTGGAAGGTACCATGAGGAGTTGTATGCCCTTCTACCTTCTACAGAGTTTAATTATCCCATGCAAGTCTCTTACGACCTACTTCAATATCTCTGGGAACATCAACTGGAGCTACAGGATCAATAGGCTCAATTGTCTCCCTCTGAACTATTGGAGGGTGAGGGGGAGAATGTACCATCTCTTCTTGTCTCTCACTATCAATATCCATGTGAGATCCTCTAGATCTTCTGAAGGCTACCTCCTCCTCAAAGGTAACATCTCTTCTCACCTCAATTTTTCTCTGACCAGGGATGTAGATCTGGTATTTCTTTGAAGACTCACTGTACCCCAAAAATTTACCCTTTCTTCCTGAAGGGTCTAGCTTGGTTCTTTTCTCCTTGGTTACATGAATGTATAATGGGCACCAAAATATCCTATAGTTTCGAACCTCAGGCTTCACTCATGAACTGTTTCCATACTAGACATATTGTGGTTCCCTCTTGGAACACATGTCTAATACATATTGAGATTCCCTCATGGAACTAATGTCTAAGACATATTGAGGTTCCCTCATGGAACCAATGTCTAAGACATATCGAAGTTCCCTCATGGAACCAATGCCTAATAATACATATCAAGGTTTCCTCATGAAACCAATGTCTTGGTTCCTTCATCTAGCCATCTGAGGCACATCAATATGAATTCCACATTCTCTCCTACTGGTCCATACAGGACCCTCTAGGGAGAATGTCTCATGATGTAGTCATATCAACATTCCCTCTTAATGAAGGAAGACATTCACATAAATAGAGCGGTTCACCAACTAGCCAACTGGTTGATGGTAAACATCTTTCAGATGCCCTGAATGTCAGGAATCTGCTCCTTTCTGTGCTAAATCCTAGCTACTTAATCTACACCATGTCTGAGATGAAATCATACGAGAAGCCTCTGAAACTTCACTGATTCCATGACTCGTGTTACTGTCTTCTATATATTCTACCTCTGCAATACTGAGTGTTATAGAAGTATGCTTCCATGAATCCTGACTGATATCGAGCTGAAGCAACACCCTCCAATGCTCTTTCTGACAATTGCAGTCTCTTCCTAGTCATAATTGTATATCTCTACAACCTCTCTAAGCAACCTGCCACAAGAATTCATTACAAATGGTTGCTCACCCTGACACACAATATAACAGTCTAAGTCAACCAATCTTCACCAGTCCATGATTGTCCAATGACTTTAGTCTTTAGTAACATGTTTTCATTTGCATTATGAAAACCCAATCACTCGTAATGATTGCACAACAATCGCACAACATAACTTAGGTATCTTCCATTCTGACACATTATTTTTCTCAACAACTACACTTTCTTGAGCATTACACTGTCTATTCTCACATTTGTGGATGTGGACAAACCATCACCAACACTACTTGAATAACTAAGAAACATGACATAGATTGTTTCCAAGGTATCTAGGCATCAGTGTACCAGATTGGACATGTTCTAGATTGTTTGTCTCCTAGCTAGCTCGAACACCAAGCAATGAGAATATTTTAGCGTCTAACTTCTCAATTTGGCAGTTCATGTCAATCGTTTCTCTACAGATGTCGAAGATAAATTGCCATTGCTCCTCAGTTAGACTACCCCCTCCTGGTTCGAAGACTGAGCGATGTTCCACATGCTCAACACATTATGGTGGAGACAAAGGTTGTTCTCTCTCTATAAGGGAAGACCCTCTTGGACCTTCAAACTAAATGAAATTTCTTATCATTGGTAGTGAGGGAAGAAATACATACATATCCCATTCAATATGACATCCCCACTCCATGATCTCCTCTTCAGTTGAAGAATTATCCACTAGAAACTTGAGAGGAGGATGAGGCTCATTGTCCTCTTGTTCCATGTGGCTATCATGATTCTCTTCCACAAGATGATGAATAGGTCCTTTGTGTTGAGCGTTGTGAGCACGACAATATAACCATCTTTCCCGGACTCATGACATTGGACCCAAGAAAAAGAAAACCATGCGAGGAGAAAAATTTAGGTGGTGATCAACCAGCCACCAGCTTTTATCAACCAATATGAACTTCCATATCCCATAGCACTCATAAATAGAGCCATTACCCCCATTGAAACTCTCGCATCCAACCTTCCTACCCATAAATGTGAATTGGTAACCATGATTGTTGTAGTTATATCCATAGTCTACCTTCACAAATCCACAAAGGCACTATGCAGCAACGACGTATGGAATGCAACAACAAGCACTACCCTTCACCACATGTCTATTACAACCATACAGTAGCAAATTTACACTACCTATAATAATTCACTCTCATTTTCCTGGATCGTCTCGTGAGAGAGTTAAGCTCATTCCCGCTTTGATACCATGTTTATTTTTCATATGAGAATGAATATGTAAGATTGATTATTACAATGATGAGTGTTCCATATATAGAGAACATATGGTGACCATCCATGAAAGGATGCATCCCTTGGATAATAAATAACTACTTATATATATATATATATATATATATATGGAATAATGTCTTCCCAATGTTGTCCAAACATCAACACATCTAGCCATGCCAAAAGATTTGGGTGGACGGGGAATTAAGAACCTGGTTTATTTTTTTCAAGCTTTGGTGACAAAAATTCTATGTAGGTTGTTGAAAAATGATATGATATGGGGATGAGTCATGGAATTCAAGTATTAATATGGAATTTCAACAATAGAGTGGATCAAATCCCCCTCAAAAAACTCTCAAAATGGTTTGATATGTTGGAAGGCTTTTGTAGAGGCATTATCATTAATCAGTAAACATCTTACCTAGGCAGTGGGTAATGGGAAGTAGGTTTGAATCGAGGTCGATGATCCAAATCCTTTGTTGTCGAGTGCCATTGATTTGTGTGTCCACAATATGATCATTGGATGTCTGTTGCATGCAGTCAGGGTTGAGATCTATTTGTGTCAATTTCTCTGCTATCTTTGAGGTGTCCAATAATGGTGGGAAATATGGATGAAGGAGAGCCATGTTGAATACTAGATGTGTAGTGTACCTTTTTGCTTACCCAGCGCTTAGAACACACTATGTAACAATATGTACACACTTGCGTTGGATTTACATAACACATACAATCCAGTATATACTCCACATGCAATTAACAGTAATTAAACACGTTTAAGTCTCAGAGTAAAAACATATAATTTTACTGCTACGATTAAACGATCCATAGATTTCAACAGTAATTCATATACACAGCGGAAAACATGATAATTTATGTAGCAAATTCATGCAAAATGTGATAAGAACTTAGTTAGATACTTATCTTGTAACAGTGGTGAAATCCACCAACCAAGTGCAGGCCTTCCACGAACCTCCCAGCCTTACACCACACTTTTCATCATCTCAACAGTGGGCCACCCCCGAGCTGGGACTGAGCTCCACCCGAAGGCAAGGAATCCTAGGCTAGGCTGAGGTTATAGGGAAAAAAACACAGAAATATCTGGAAAGGTTCTTCCCAAAGATGCCATCTTACGCCCACTACTACCAGACTCTCATTCCCCACATGCCCGTTCCGCCCAGGAGTATACACCTTCACACACACAGTCCATCGGTGCTAACCTCCCCCTTTGGGTCTCGAAAACAGGCCAGATCAGGAAGTCTCAAAGCCCGTAGCTAGTGTTGGGCACTCTATGGAAGAAACCACTTCCCAGCAAACTCTTTCACCTAAAAAGAGTTACTCACAGGCCTGTTGCCGAGACCCAGAGGGGGAGGTTAGAACTGATGGACTGTGCGTGTGAAGGTGTATACTCCCAGGTGGAACATGCATGTGGGGAATGAGAGTCTGGTAGTAGTGGGCGTAAGATGGCATCTTTGGGAAGAACCTTTCTAGATATTTCTGTGTTGTTTTCCCTGTAACCTCAGCCTAGCCTAGGATTCCTTGCCTTGGGGTGGAGCTCAGTCCCATCTCGGGGGTGGCCCACTATTGAGATGATGAATAGTGTGGTCTAAGGATGGGAGGTTTGTGGAAGGCCTGAACTTGGTTGGTGGATTTCAGCACTGTTACAAGATAAGTATCTAACTAAGTTCTTATCACATTTTGCATGACTGTGCTACATAAATTATCATGTTTTCCACTGTGTATATGAATTACTGTTGAATGGTATGGATCGTTTAATTGTAGCAGTAAAATTATATGTTTTTAATCTGAGACTTAAACATGTTTAATTACTATTAATTGCATGTGGAGTATATACTGGACTGTATGTGTTATGTAAATCCAACACAAGTGTGTACAGATTGTTACATAGTGCATTCTAAGCACTGGGTAAGCAAAAAGGTACACTACAAATTGGTATCAGAGAGAGGTTTCGACACTGATCCTAGATGGGCCAGTGGAGCGGTCTTTGGATTGAGAATGCGAGGGGAAATTGATTCAGGAGGACAAATTTCGAACCCTGGTTTACTTCGAAGCGTCAAGGAGACACTTGACGAGTTTTTATTAAGAACTCAGGAAGTATAGAGGTGCTATGAAACCGCAGGCTGGTGTGGTCTATGGCCACGTGGAGACAGGTCTCTACATCAATGGTGTTAGAACCTTAGGATCTATTCGGGAGGGAAGGCGAGCCCTTGTGGCCATCAGATCCGGAAAAATGTACGTAGGAATTAAAATTCCCTTTGATATACACAGGAATGTGAAAATTGCGATATGCGAAATTCCGAATTGGTTATGAACCGTCTGAGCCGTCATATCTCGGCCGGAAAATCCATCAGCCGTAGGATCTATTGGGAGATTTCCGAAGGTTAAACCTCAGATACTAGGGGCAAATTCTCTGAAATAGATCTAGACCGCCCAAAAGATGGAGGACATGTGTCGTGAGATTTCCCATTTCGGGAAATCGGGAATCGCGATATCGGGAGTCCTGGAACAAGGGATCGGGACTTTCCATGGTGGAAACCCCGAAATGTTGAAAGGATCTACACCGTTGATCTGAGGAGGGGATCTTACTGTTGGATTCCATGCTTGGATTGGACGTGGACGCATGAATGCGTACCACGTGCCAGTGAGTCGAGGAGACAGGCGAGAGTGGTGGGACCCGATGACATCATTAAAAGTGACGTGGACCCTCCTGAACATACCACATGTTACGGTGGTGAAGGATGACAGCTGTGTTGTGGGCCTGAAGAATAAAGTAACTCACAATTTCAGGAACTCACGAGATAAGGGCATGGGAGCTCGACATTGAGACTCGCGAAGTGGCGAAGTAGCGAGAACGAGGGGAGAAAAGTCAACATCGCTCCTCGGGGTTTCATGAAAAGGGGATACCAGGGTTGGATGCCACAACTCACGAAGGTGTGAATAGAAAAGGGTGTTAGCACTCAGCCCTAGGCTATGGTCATGCGTAGCAGACGCTAGCGAGGAGGGAACCATACCCGTGTCGCATCTCGGGTATCGACGGTTAGAGGAAATGAGTCGAGGGTCTTCGACTCACAAACTCACGAGATTGCGAGTTGAAAAAGGGTGACTCTGGTTATGAATATATAACTGTGGGATCTTCATGGACCGAAACCCGAAGTCCTAAAATCCCGAAGTGCCAAAAATGAAAGTTTCAAAAACACAAAAATTGCAAAACCAAATGAGAGCTTAGAGAACTTAATTGAATCAAAATGTCTTTCGTTCTTTTTCTTATTGGCTTATAAATGTTACAGATTGTTCCAAAGGAGTAATGGCCTGACAAAATTTGAATTTAATTGCACAGTGTGTGTGCAGAGTTCAACGGAGCTCAGGATTCCAGCTAACCAATGCCGAGTATGGAATGGGAAAAGGTGATGATTGCCTCCGAAACAGGAGACGAACGGGAAGGAAGGGATGTCGATATGGGAGTGGAAGGATCGAACTCCAATGGGCATGGAAAAGAGATGGGTAAGGAATAACATATGATGCAACTCATCGAAAGATTGCAAAAAGATGCCCAGGCTCGCCTAGCTGATAGTCGAAAGCTCATGAAAATCCGGGATCGACAGGGTGAATTCAATTTAAAAATGTTGAAGAGCCTGGAAAGAATAGAAAAGAAATTGGAAAAGGGGAGTGACACAAGCAGATCAAGAAGTGTCAAAACCCCTGAGGAGAGAAGGAGATCGAGGAGTGGTAACAGACATTACCGTCTCTCCTCGAAGCATTCTGGCAAGGAGACACTCAATAGTTCAAGCCCATCCCCTACCAGAAAACATCGAAAATCTGGAAGGGAGGAATTAAAAGGAGAGATGAACAAGATTAAGCCTCCAACATTCGATGGAGAACATAAGAAAGAGGAAGATGCCGAGACCTGGTTGCTTGGCATGAAGAAATACTTCCAGTTGCAGAATTATTCTGCCCATCCAGAAGGAAGAATTGCAATGTACCAACTGAAAGGAAAAGAATCCATGTGGTGGGATCAGTTTATGTAGGTGCAGCACATCAGAGAGAAAGAGGTCACTTGGAAGGAATTTAAGAGGTATTTCAAGAAGAAATACCTGAATAAAAGATACTATGACAGAAAGATGAAGGAGTTCTTCGAACTCAAGTTGGGCAATACGACCATTGATGAGTATGAACAAAATTTTCTGGAACTATTGAAGTATGTTCCATTCATCAAATACAAAGCCATTAAAATTCAGAGGTATCTGAGTGGACTGCCACCTTCCATTGGTGACAAGATTCAATATGATGATCCTAAGACTATGGAAGAAACAATAAGAAGGGCGAAATGCTTATACGAACAGCAAAGAGAAAATCCTACCTTTCGGAAGGCTTGGGATGACCATAAGAGGTTTAAGAAAGAATAGAGGCAGAAGGGAGACAAGCCTTCCTTTTTTAGAAACAGTCGTCAGGGACATCCATCGTTTAGAGAGCCAAGAAGGACTGAAGAGGGAGCACAAAGATAGAGACTGACGCCCATTCAGTGTTGGGGCTGTGAAGGAAACCACAAGTACAGAAAATGTCCCCATAAAAATGGTAAGGCGAGAACTGTACATAATGTTCAACAAGCTGAAATAGTGGAGGATATGGGCAGCAGAATGCCAAGGATCTACACAGCCCTGGACAATAAGAAAGCATAATTTCAATCGCACATGATTGAAGTGGAAGGTATGATCAACAACCGACCACTTGTTATTTTAATTGATTCAGGGGCTAGCCATAGTTATGTAAATCCTAGAATGGTGGAAAGTTTGCATCTAATGAAGAGAAAACATGAGAAGTCTTGGTTATTGCAGTTAGCCACAGGGACCAAGACAAAGGTCACTGAATTGGTTAAGTCTTGTTTGGTGGACATGAAAGGAATGAGCACTAAGGCTAAATTGAACATTCTGCCTTTAGGCTCATATGATTGCTTAATTGGGATGGATTGGCTAGACTAGCACCATGCCCTTCTGGATTTCCGTAAAAAGAGGTTCACATGTTTGGACGAAGAGGGAAATCAGGTAACAATCCAAGGAATTCCCAGAGCCATGGATGTTAGAGAAATCTCAGCCATGCAGCTGAAGAAATGTTACCGGAAAGGCTGTCAATTATTTGCAGCCTGAGTGGAAGAAGTATTCCAAGATGTGGTCTCGAATTTGGAAAACCACAAGGTACTCAAATAATTTAAGGATGTATTTCAGGAGGTGCCTGGACTACCTCCAAAGAGGGACATCGATTTTTCTATAAATCTGATGCCTGGAGCAGTCCCAGTTTCGAAGGCTCCTTATAGAATGAGTACACTAGAGCTGAAAGAGTTGCAATTGTAGCTCGAAGAGCTACTAAAGAAAGGTTACAGTCATCCCAGTGTGTCACCATGGGGAGCCCCAGTCTAATTCGTGAAGAAGAAAGATGGGATGTTGAGGCTGTGCATTGACTTTCGGCAGTTGAAAAAGTCACTGTCAAGAACAAGTATCCTCTGTCGAGGATTGATGATCTTTTCGATCAGTTGAAGGATGCAAAAATATTTTCGAAAATAGATCTCCGATCTGAATACCACCAAGTGAGAATAAGGGATGAGGACATCAGCAAGACCGCCTTCAGAACAAGGTACAGTCATTATGAGTTTACAGTGGTGCCGTTTGGATTGTCCAACGTGCCTGCTGTCTTTATGTGCTTAATGAATGGAGTTTTCAGAAATTATCTGGACAAGTTTGTCATAGTCTTCTTGGATAATATATTGGTGTATTCCAAGACAGAGGAAGAACATGAACAACACCTTAGAATGGTGCTGCGGGTGTTGAGAGAACACCAGTTGTACGCAAAACTGAGCAAGTGCTCATTTTACCAAAGGCAGATCCATTACTTTGGGCATACAATCTCTGAAGAAGGGATCGCTGTGGATCCTGAAAAGGTATAGGCCATTCGATAATGGCCAGCGCCAAGGAATGTGACAGAAGTTAGATCTTTTATGGGTCTGGTAGGCTACTATAGGAGGTTTATAGCCGGATTCTCAAGGATAGCCCATTCTATCACTTCCTTGCAAAAGAAGGGAAAGAAGTTCCAGTGGACTGAAGAATGTGAGAGCAGCTTCCAGCAACTGAAGCAGCTGCTAACTAGTGCTCCAATCCTGAAGATTGCATATCCAAACAAGGATTACATAGTTTTCATAGATGCATGTAAGGAGGGGCTAGGAGGAGTTCTCAACCAAGAGGGATTTGTATTTTGTTATGAATCCCGAAAGTTGAAGGATCATGAGAAGAATTATGCCACTCATGATTTAGAGATGGCAGCAATCGTCCACGCCTTGAGGAAATGGAGACATTACCTCATGGGAAAGAAATTCGAATTAAGAACAGACCACAATGGTCTGAAATATTTATTTGATCAGCCAACCTTAAATGCCAGGCAAATTAGATCGCTAGAATTTCTATGCGAATATGACTTTGATATCAAGCATATCAAAGGGAAAGAAAATAAGGTGGCTAATGCACTCAGCAGAAAAGTGCACGAATTACATGCTACATCCATTAACATGTACCAGACTGAGATGAAAGACAGAATTTTGGAAGCTGCAAATGCTGATTTGCAGTACAAAGGTCTTGTAGCAAAGCTACAGTAGTGTGAGAGACCATAGACCCAGGAAAGTTACACCTTGGGAACTAATGGTTTACTTCTGTATAAAAACAAAGTGTATGTACCCAATGTCCGAGAATTGAAGCTGGAAATTCTAAAAGAGATGCATAACGTGACTTATGTTGGACATCCTGGATATCAAAAGACTGTGGCAGCAGTCAAAAGCCATTATTTTTGGCCAGGTTTGAAGAAAGAAATTGTTGAATACATCACCACATGTATGGAGTGCCAAAAGGTTAAGGCTGAGCATAGACACCCAGCAGGGTTGTTGCAGCCTTTACCTATTCCTGAGTGGAAATGGGATGTGGTAACCATGGATTTTATCACAGGATTGCCCAGAACAAACAAGCAGCATGATTCAATCATGGTGGTGGTGGACAAGCTTACTAAAGATGCCCATTTTAATCCACTAAAAACCACCCACAAAGTAGCAGATGTTGTTGATATCTTTGTAAAATAAGTTGCATGCTTGCATGGAATTCCTAAGACAATTGTGTCTGATAGGGACCCGAAATTCACTTTGAATTTCTGGAAATGATTGTTCAAAGGATTCGGAACAAATATGAACTTTAGTACAGCGTATCATCCTGAGTCTGATGGACAGACAGAGAGAGTAAATAGATTAATAGAAGATATGCTGAGAATGTATGTTATGGACAAACCATCAAGGTGGGAAGACTACCTGCATCTGGTAGAATTTGCCTACAATAATGGGTATCATACATATCTGAAGATGAGCCCATTCGAAGCACTTTATGGAAGAAAGTGCAACACTCCAGTGAGCTGGGATAATCCAGCTGACAGAGTAGTAGTTGGACCTGAACTACTCAAAGAGATGGAAGATCAAATGATAAAAATCAAACAAAATCTAAAAGCTGCCTAGGACAGGCAGAAAAGTTACACTCATAGTAACAGAACCCATAGAGAATTCAAAGTGGGTGACCATGTGTTTCCTGAAACTGAAAACTAACTGGAGTTCCCTGAAGCTGGGAAGTTGCGCCAAGTTGGTAGCAAGATTTTGTGGGCCATTTGAGATCCTGGAAAGGATTGGGCCAGTTGCATACATGCTTGCATTACCTACATCTATGAATGTACATAATGTGTTTCATGTTTCCCTGCTTAAGAAATATGTACCTGATGCTAATCATGTTATCGATTGAACTGTGATTCAGGTGGAACCAGAAAGTGTCCTACAAGTGCATCCTGTGCGCATATTGGACAGGAAAAGAAAACAGCTCCAGAATCGAGCTATAGAGCTTGTAAAGGTCCAGTGGACCTGGTACGGTCCTGAAGACATGATATGGGAGCATGAAGAAGTAATGTGGGCAGAGTACCCGCATCTTTTTGAAAATTTTGAAAGACTTGCAGAGATAGTGTAAGTTGCACTGAGGACAGTGCAAAAATAAGGGGAGGGGGATTGTAGTGTCCCCAAGGCCGAGCCCCATTGCAAATCATGATATATGAAATGAATTGTAAACAATGTTCTATAGGCTGGTGAGCCAAGTTTTGTATAAGTTGGTAGGCTTATGTGTTTGTTAGGCCAGGGAACCTAAGTGTTGAAGGCCAGGAGCCTGTTGTTGTACTTGTATGTATGCAGAAAGATTAATAAAAATATAAACACCACCAGGTGCAGAACGACCACGATGAATGAGTGAAGGGGGACTGAGCATCCATAGAGTGGGCAAGGGATTGGGGGCTAGAAGATGGGAAAAAGGGGCTAAGTGCTGAGCCTAGGGGCTAAGTCTATGGGGCTTAAGCCTGGGAGTAATATTTTAATATTATTCCCAAAAGACATGTGTATTTTATTTTATCCTAAGTTTTTGGCAAGGGAAAACATGCAAAAGGGATGCATGCTATGGGAACGCATGCATTTTCCAAGGTGACAAGTGTCAACCCTGGTGCATGCAAATATAATAGCCGAGATGAACTGTGGGAGGGAATCTTTTCCATTCTACCCGATCGTCTGAGCAGGAACCCATCGAACCTCTGCAAGAATATCCTCGTACGATCCCGAAACCAAAAAAACCGTGAGACTATCCCGTTATTGTTGAACCTGTTTATGAAGTGCGTGTCTATTTTTCCCAATTGGCTGTTGCGGCCACGCAGTTCTGAACTGTGCATGGCATACTGGCCAAAGTAAGCTTGGGCTGATCTTGTGAATGACCTCTCTTCTGGTGAGGGAGGCGACTGTGGTTGGAAGAGGCAGGTTGTCAGGCCTGTGAGCAACTCTTTCCAGGTGAAAGAGTTTGTTGGGAAGTGGTTTCTTCCAGAGAGTGCCCAGCACCAGCTACGGGCTCTGAGACTTCCTGATCCGGCCTGTTGTCGTGACCCAGAGGGAGAGGTTAGCACCGATGGACTATGCGTGTGAAGGTGTATACTCTCGGGTGGAACAGGCATGTGGGGAATGAGAGTCTGGTAGTAGTGGGCGTAAGATGGCATCTTTGGGAAGAACCTTTCCAGATATTTCTGTGTTTTTTTCCTTGTAACCTCAGCCTAGCCTAGGATTCCTTGCCTTGGGGTGGAGCTCAGTCCCATCTCGGGGGTGGCCCACTATTGAGATGATGAATAGTGTGGTCTAAGGCTGGAAGGTTCATGGAAGGCCTGCACTTGGTTGGTGGATTTCACCACTGTTACAAGATAACTATCTAACTAAGTTCTTATCACATTTTGCATGACTGTGCTACATAAATTATCATGTTTTCCGTTGTGTATATGAATTACTGTTGAAATCTATGGATCGTTTAATCGTAGCAGTAAAATTATATGTTTTTAATCTGAGACTTAAACATGTTTAATTACTGTTAATTTCATGTGGAGTATATACTGGACTGTATGTGTTATGTAAATCCAATGCAAGTGTGTACAAATTGTTACATAGTGCGTTCTAAGCACTTGGTAAGCAAAAAGGTACACTACAAGATGCATACCAAGGAAGGGGGGAATGGTGAGCTCAAAATCATTGTCACCCACAGCCCTGGTGATGGTGTACAACCCATAATGGAGTGGGCGAAGCTTCTGATGGGGCCTTGTACGACATTCTTTCTACAAATGCAACCAAACTTTTTCACCCACCTAAAACTTATGTGGAACCCGATGTTCATCATGGCACTGCTTGTACCTGGAATTAGACTTCTATAAAATATCCTGAACCTGTTGGCAGATGTGTTGGATCCACTCAATGAATCGGGTGGCTTTTTCATCTTCTGGTGGAGCAAGGGACAAGTCGATCGAGGTGGTCGCCAGGGGTAGTGCAACATCCATGGGGCCCAATGGTTGGAATCCCAACCCCACCTGAAAGGGGTTATGGCCAATTTAGCTATGTAGGGCTCGGTTGTAGCTATGTTGGACATAGGGAAGACTCTCATCTCATGTGCGGGGTTTTTTTGAATTATACATGCGTAGGATATGTACGACCATCCGATTGACAACCTCATTTTGGCCACCTATCTGGGGGTGGAAGGTAGTGGATTTGGTGAGCTTGGTATCCAACAGCGACCAGAGGCTGGACCAAAATGAGCTAAGGAACCGATTGTCATAGTCCGAGATAATGGTTTTTGGGATCCCAAAATGTACCCATACTCGTTCAAAGAAGATCTTGGAAGTGACTTTTGTTGTGATGTTATTCTTGCAGGCGGATAGAATCACCATCTTGGAAAAGCGATCAACAACCACAAAAACATAGTCATTTCCCCTCTTGGTGGACAGGAAGCCTGACATGTAGTCCATTGAGATGGATTCCCACAGCCTATTAGGAGTAGGAAGAGGGGTGTACATGCCCTATTTCTTAGTGTTCGATTTGGAAATAGCACAGGCAATGCAGGACCTAATATAATTTTTCGACATCCTGTCAAAGTTTCAGCTAGTAGAAATCTTCTTGCAACACTGCCACTGTGTTTTCAACACCAAAGTGTCCTGCCACCCGAATGTAGTGAGATTCCCAAATCATTTTCATGCACTCGCTTGATGGAACACAGAGATGGCCCAAATGACACAACAACCCATCCTAAAGATGGAAATTAGAAACCACTGAGTTAGCACCCAACATTTGGTAGGTGGTGGAGAAGTAAGGGTTTGTCTCGTAGATGTGGGGCCATCCAGAGGTCTCGTGGCTGCAAGAGTCTAGCACTATGGTGAGTGTCTCGAATGAAGGTCGAATGAGGAAGTCAACAACTCAGTTGGTACTTCCTGTTTTCTACTAATTTTGAGGTGTAACTGTTGTAAGTATGTTGACCACTTTTGGTGGCAGTCATTCTGCAATTTGCCTTGGGTCTGCATGAACTGTAGTGGCTTGTGATCAATGTGAATGATTGTCTCCTTCCCAAGAATGTAATGTCTCCACTGGCAGTAGGATTTCACAATGGAGTACATTTATTTGTCGTAAGTAGGGTACTTACAAACAACATCTTATAGTGTCTCACTATGATATGCCACGGGGTGGCTGTGTTGAGTGAGAACAACACCCACAACATATTATGAAGCATATGTCTCGATCTCAAAGGGATGTTGCAGGTCCGGTAAGGAAAGTACTAGGGATGAACACAAACACTTCTTCAACTCATTGAAGGCTTGTTGTTGGGATAGGCCCCACACAAATTTTTCCTTACCGCCACCCCTAGTTACTTGGATGAGGGCCCATGCGATATGAGAGAATCCCAACACGAATCTGTGATAGAAATTGGCGAGGCCCAAGGAGCTCTGAAGTTCAGTGAGTGTGGTTAGGGCTGGCCAGTCACAAATGACTTGGATCTTGGCTGGATCCGCATGCAGACCATCCTGATCAATGATGTAGCCTAAGTAATGGACCCTGTCCATGACAAAGGAGCATTTTTCCAAGTTTTCATATAGTTTGTGTTGTTGCAGGGTGTGCAGAACCTGTTAAATATGCTGCAATTGTTTTATGCAAGTCTTGTTGTAGATGAGGATGTCATCCAGATACACCACTACAAAAGTATTAGTGAAAGGTCGTAGGATATCATTCATCATCCTCATAAAAGTTTTTGGAGCATTTGTCAAACCAAAGGGCATGAACAACCATTCAAACAAGACCTTCTTTTGACTTGAAGGCAATCTTCCATACATCTATTTGTTCTATTGGGACCTGGTGGTAGCTAGACTTCAGATCAATATTACTGAAGTATTTTACCCCCGTGAGTTGATCAAGGAGGTCGTCGATTTGGGGAATCGGGTACCGGTTTTGGAATGTGATTTTATTCAGGGCCCAATAATCAATGCAGAGTCACCAAGTCCCATCTTTCTTCTGCACCAGCACGATTGGGCTCTCGCAAGGTGACGAGTTGGGACAGATGTGCCCCTTGTGGAGAAATTCTTGGATCTGCCTCTTGATCTCCTCATTTTATAATAGAGAGGGATAGTAGACTGGTCCGTTGGGTAGCAGTGCGCCTGGGGTCATATCGATGTGATGCTTGACCTGGTAGTGCAAAGGTACCTCAGTAGGAGAGGAGAATATATTCGAGTATTCTTCCACGACCTTATCCACTTTCTTCTGTTGTGTGGAGAGATCGGTCGCAGAGACCCTGGATGTGGCTACAATCTTTCACTCACTCTGATGTTGGTTATGTGTTATATTATTTTCAAGAGTAGCAGTGTCACATATTTAGGTGGTTTTTCGGCACATGGTTTCTTTGCCGATGGTTTTCTATTTCCAGTTAAGGAATTAGGGTTGTTGACTAATACAGGTCATTAAGTTAGGGTTTTGGATGTCGTTGAATTCTATATGTATATTGTATTGTAAACAATGTAACACAATGAATGAATATAGAATATGTTGGTTTTCCCAGTTTGGGTTTCCAGGGGAAAAATCTTTGTGTAATGTTTGTATTTGCCATTGTATCTTTTCTGTTCTTTTACTAAAAATATGTTTGGATTAAATATCATACAAGGTTAAAATATACATTTAGTATCAAAGCTTTGTTGGCTTCAGTGGGATGCCTTTGTGGTCAAGGGTTTGGCTCGGGACTATGATAAGCCTTGTTACAGTGGGAGATCTGTGGTATTGATTTTTCAGGTGAAAATAAATGGCAATCAATTCGAAGATGGTGATTGATAAGTTTAATGGGAAAATTTTTGAGTTGTGGAAGCTCAAGATGGAATATCTGTTGGTGGAAAGAGATCAATGGATCGTTATATATCTAGGTACCGCACCTACAGGAACTTCAACAGATGACTGGAAAAAGTTGGATCCGAAGGCAAAGAGCACAATCTGACTATGCCTCTCAGATTCAGTATTACTAAATGTGTCATAGGAAGCTACAACCAAGTATTTATGGGAAAAGTTGGGGAAGTTGTATCAATCTAAGTCCCTAGTAAATAAACTATTCCTAAGAAAGAAGTTGTATAACCCGAGGATGAGAGATGGAGACTCGGTGGCAGAGAATTTGAACGCTTTCAATACTGTGGTAAGTTAGTTAGTATCTGTTGAGATTAAAATTTCAGATGAAGATAAATGTATCAGTTTATTGTGTTCTTTACCAGACTCCTGGGATAGTTTGGTTGTGGCCATAGGTAGTAATACAACTTCCTTGAAGTTTGATGAAGAGGTCTCATCCTTGTTTTCAGAGGAGATGAGACAGAAGAATATAAAAGGACGGAGCATAGACACATTATTTGCAAGAGGACGTTCCCAAGAAATATATATATATCTAAGTTCTCAAGTGGGAGATCTAAGTCTAAGGGTAGATCTAAATCTCCTGAAAAGTTTGTAAAGGTATGTTGGAGATGTGGAAAAGAACGACACTACAAGAAGCAGTGTATATCCAAAGTTGAGAAAAAGAAGGGATCTGAAGAATCTCTTTCTACAGAAGAAAAGACCTCCAAGGAAGAAGGAGGGGATGTGTACTTGGCTTCTTCAATCACACATGTAGATCATGAGGCATGGTTGGTTGACTCTGGTGCATCCCTTCATATGACTCCCCACAGGGAGTGGTTTTGCGTATATGAAAGGTGTGATGAAGGTAATGTTTTCTTAGGTGATGATTCAAAAACAAAAATCATAGGACGAGGAAAAGCCAAGTTGAGGCTCATAGATGGAAGGATTAGAACAATGTATGGTGTTCTGCACATCCCTGGTTTGACCAAAAATTTGATTTTTGTAAGCAAAATGGACAATGCAGGGGTAAAAAAAATATTTGAAAAGGAAACCTGCAGGATGGTTTGAGGAGCAATGGTGTTGTTGAAGGGAGTTATGTTTGGAAATCTGTATAAGATGGAAGGAATCACTATTAGTGATGGGCGTAATAGTTCCATTGATCCTAATATTGGAGTTGAAGAAGAAAGAACTCCTACAATCTCTGTAGAAAAGGTTATGTTGTGGCATCAAAGACTGGGGCATATCGAAGAGAAGGGTCTTCAACTACTACACAGTAAAAGTATGGTTGGAGGTATGTCTAACTAGTCTCTAGATTTTGATTTCTATGAACATTTTCTATATGGGAAGGAGAATTGGGTAAGATTCCTCTCTGGTGCAATGACGGAAGAAGGAATTTTATAGCTAGTTCACAGTGATGTTTTTGGATCGGTGTCAGTCCCATCATTTGGAAAATATGTGTACTATGTCTCATTTATATATGAATTCTCAAGGAATACTTGCATATATTTCCTTAGGAAGAAATCTGAAGTCTTTGACAGGTTTAATGAGTTTAAGGCTCTTGTTGAGAATAAAACAAAGAAAAGAATTAAGGTGTTGAGGATAGATAATGGTAGAGAGTTATGCGAGAATGAATTTGAAGAATTATGTAAGAAGTGTGGTATAGAAAGGAAGAAGACTACTCCATACACACCTCAACAGGATGGAGTTGTAGAAAGGATGAACAAGATGTTGATGGAAAAAGCAAGGTGCATGCTCAGTGGTGTCGGGTTAGGGAAAGAATTTTGGGTAGAGGCAGTGGGTACTGCATGTTACCTAGTCAACAGATCACCCTCATTAACGTTGGATTACAAGACTCCACAATAAGTATGGACTGGTAAGGAAAATTCTCTCACACATCTCAAGGTATTTGCCTGTGATGCATATGTTCATGTTCCAAAGGAAAACACGAGTAAGCTAGATAAGAAGGTTGAAAAGTGTATCTTTATTGGATATAAAGATGGTCTCAAAGGTTATAAGCTTTGGAACCTAGAAACTAAGAAGGTAGTGTATAGCTTAGATGTGGTATTTAGAGAAATGAAGGATGTTGTTAAACATGAAGTCCTACTAAGTAAGGAAGAACCAGAGAAAATAGAGTTTGATTTAAAGGATGATGAATCAGACTCTATAGAAGAACATGAATCAGAAGAAGAAGATCCTCATACTCCAGTATTGAGGAGATTAGTTCGAGAAATAAGGCTACCAGAAAGGTATAATCCATCTAATTTCCATTAAAAAAATTATTTTTCTATTACTGATGATGATCCTAGAACTTTCAGGGAGGCAGTGGATTTTTTGGTGCAAGTTTGATCAGACTAGGGTCCTTCTCAGGTTGCCAACAAAAGGTACTATGTAGTCTAGAGCACTGGCATTTTCATCTTCTCCGAAGAGAAGAAGTCTCACCTGAAGTGTTTCTGAGACAGATAGATAGGGAAGGATAGGGAAAATACTTAAGAGGATCCATAGAGCCTTCATGACTCATTCCTGATCTTGCGGAAGAGACATGAACAGATCTGAAACATACATGTGCAAGAATCGAACCTACTTACGTTGTGAGCATGCATTTAATCATAGAACCATCAAATAGAACTTATATGCCATAAAGAAATACTATAATCCATAAGTAAACACACAAAGATACATCATATTTGAAGATTTAGGTCCTTCTTCATATTATCTTCAGAATCTTTCTGTGATTACAAACTCAGAATTACACAGTAGTGCATTGCACAGACTCTTGACCCTAGACTCATGTCACAGAGCTCCAATTCTCAAATTGATAGATCAAATTCATTACAAACTCAAGACTCAACTGACCAACCACAACAACAATGGTGATGACCAACAACAACAATATCAACTACAATAGAAACAACCTTTTTACACTTATGTTCAACCCTATATATAGCTAGGTTGTGTCTTCTATTTTGGCTTACGCGCTTCCTTGTTCTATTGCAACCATTTGTTTCTTACCCGGCGTTGCGCTGACTTTCGCAACTGATTTTTGTTGCTCTTTCTCGTTCTATTGTCCAACCTCTGTTGAAATTTGTGCAAATCGTTCTTAGTCAAAACTTGTGCAATTTTGTTATAACCTTAAAATGCACCATACAGGCTTACCTGGCATCAGGCCAACTCATGCCTCTTCCTAGCCAAAGCCATGCTAAGTAATTCCTCAAAAACCACTTAAAAACAAGAAACCCGCGCCCTAACTTCTCACTGGGCGCGGACATCCGCTTGTTGTCCTCTTACTGCACGCGGGTATCCGCGGGCTAGCCTAAAACAGCCCGCGAGTACCTAACAATGCAAAAAATCAGGGAACTTTCCGCCGAGACTCAGGGCTTTTTGTCAGTTAACTGAAACTCTCCGCCATGCATGGCCGAGAGTTCGACTAAAACCCTAGCTCTTCCTAGCCTATAAAAGGAGGGGTAGGGGTACTAGTCAAAGGAGGAAAAAGGATAGCAA
>ML778154.1:2170279-2199571 GCA_009831015.1 Picea engelmannii
CCTTTAGCTTTGCCTTAAGCTTCAGGAGAACTTCATGTTGCAGCAGTTGGAGGACAAAAGAAGAGGAAGAGCCCAGGATCAGGATCGAGGAACGGTGGCCAGTCTCAGAACTCATTGTAAGTGATTCATTTTGAGACTAATGAGAAAGATACTTTTCCCGTCCCAAAATTCATAAATCTCATCTATGTCATTTGATTTGTATTTTATTTCTAACCCCCTATTAGATCAGTAGCATGCATGGGTAGTCTTATCTTGATTGCAGGAAGCTTTGTAGAAGGGGCAGCAACAGCAAGAAAATAGAAGGCTCAACAGAGGATCTACTTCAAGCATCGTTAAAAAGGTGAGTTGATTCTTCCATTGTTTGCTCGAAAAGGGGTTGAGATTTTGGGTAGAAGGTTAAAAGTTAAATCTTAAGGGTCATTTTCTGCGTATAAGTTTAGAGCCCTAGCTTATTAGTCTGTAGGGTAGAATACCCAACAACAAATTTCTTATCCAAAAACGAAGGTCCCAACAGGCTCCGACGACAATCCTTGACTCACCCTTGAGTCAAGTGCTTGGTTCTTTCACATCTTCCAAGAGCATCTGTTGTTTTCCTTTGTCCTCCTTTTCTTCTTCCTTGGGCTCTTATATTTGTTCTTTCTCTTCTTTTACCTCTTCAAATGAAGGGCCCAACTCTAGTACCAACTCTAAGGCTTGTTGTTTCACTCCTTGAAAGTTTCCCACTTTATTCTGCCATTTCCTTGCGAGGAGTGATGCCTCTGCAACAAACTGTTGGGTTGTCTCCTTTCTATCCATGTTTAGCTTGGATGCGACCAACAAGTTCCACTCAGAATCTACTATTGCGCCAACTTGATGCATTTTCATGTACACTGCCTGAATAACAGATCGTAAGTCGTGCAACTATTTCTTTTCTACAGACTATGCCTCAAAGAGGGTGTTCAACTCATTGTCTGCCTCTTGAATTCGGTCTAACTTCTGTTGTTTCTCCATAGGATCCATTATGGCCGCAACTTATTCGTTCAACACCTAGATATTTGTGCGCACCTCCTCCAAGACTTGGTTGCATCGAGCAATGATGCCCATCCAGTCGCTGACTTCCCTAAAAATATGTTTTCATTCCGCTGTGTGCTTGTGTAGTGTTGCTCAAGCATTGTTTCCTTGTAGTTCTATCTTCTTCATATGCTCTTGCAGCTTTTGGGGATGCATCTCTACCTCTTATTGGGACTTTTGTAAATGTGCTTTCATTTTCTTAGCTTGAGTGGTGAGTTGTGTCCATGCTTCTTGTAGCAACTCAATCTGGTGTTCCAACTCGCATGCATCACTGATTTTAGGCAGTTCAAACACAACCTTTTGAATCTTCATCCAGGCTTTGGCAAGTCTTTCCTGCACTCTTTCCAGTTTACAATGAACTTGGATTTTGTCATGTGCTTCTTGCATCCTGCATGTTTGCATAGAAAAATCTTCCTTCCTTGCAACCTTGGTAGATGTCTCAGCCTCCTGGAGCCTTTGCTCTAATTTATCAGTTGATGCTCTAATTTGTCCAAATAATTGCATCGATGGCCACTGCATGAGATCAGCGGATGAAGAAGTTGCATCTATGGGTGCTCGTGTATGCAGTGGAAGTACACTGGTTGTTGAATGGTATGAGCAGGTCTCTACCTCCTCTTCTGTTGGTGGTCCTGTCACAATCCTCCACCTTATCACTACAGGAAAAAGAATCAGAACCTCTATTCTGGATATGAAAAGTTGCATCAATTCTGCACATTGTTGAGGGTATTGGATAACCCACTCCATTTTTTCACACGCGAATGTCACACTCTACCTGGGTGTTGATGTTGGTTCCCTCTGGGGCTCTGGTAGCTCCTACTCTTTTTTTATTTCTACTTCTTGCATTGTGGTTTCTTGTACATCCTCACCCTTGGCCGACGGGGGGATTTGTTGTTTGCTTTGGGTGTGCAACTCCTCTTCAGTTTGGGCATCTTTTTTCCCTTGTGTCGAAGGCTCAGGATGTTGTTCCTGGATGTTTGGATTCAGACCATTCAGGTTCATGCTATGCTTTGGTGCTTTGGGTTATGGACCAGAAATTTCTGATATTGGCTTAGGTAACTCTTAGGTTACTTATGGGAGTTCTTGCTCCACTATCTCTGGCTAGTTGATCTACATCGGCTCTGAGTTTGTGGTTTGGGGTGGACTGGTGGTGATGGGGTTTGGTGATTGGGGTGGTGGTGGTTATGGTGGGTTCTCAATGATGAATGTGGACAGAAATGTTTCAGGCTCCAGGTCATCTTGAATGTCAATGATAGTGCTGCTTTTGACCGTTGAGCAGGTGCGGGGAGTAGTTGATGCAAGGGTTTGTGGGTTCATAGGTTTATTCGGTGAGACCCTGGTTCTGGGCCTCTTCACCAATGGTTCAGTACCGAACATAGTGCCTAGGATCAGATTAACATCCTCACCTGACAACACTTCATCGGCTGGCAGTGGCCAGAGGGCTAGTCTTTTCTTCTGCTCCAACTATTTCATCTCTTCTTCCTCCTCAGAGTCTCATTGTGCTGGATAATCTAGCTTCTGCGGATCTGGACCTGAGCCTGGTCTGGCTCCTTCTTCTTTGTCTTTCTTCTTCAGTATCTCCGCAGGTAGGATATAATGCATTCCCAACCTGCGCTAATTACGTTTGACTCATGGCCATGACATGAGTTCCCTGTCAAAGGCCTCCTCATCCAAATAGAACTACAACATCCTTGTGTGGAAATCTTCCCTGCTAACATGTCTCGGCCAGACAAATGTATGGTTTCGGTTCTTGCTGAAGGCAATATTTCTCATATTGCAGTTGAGGAGCTCCTATGGGATACGCTACCTCTGTGTTGCATCTATCAAAATGTTGTACCACTTAGCAAATTCTGTAGCGTTGAAGTCTATATTCTTCGAATCTGGCCTAGACTACCATGGCTCGAACATTTTCTCCATGCACCCTTTTTCTGGTATCGCCAACTGTCTTCCCATAGGTGGATTCCATTTGAACATAGCAAATTCCATCAACAGATATCCATAAGTGAAGGTTACTCCCTTCTCCTATGCTTTCTCGCATGCTACTAGGAGTTCCTCTAGCAGGTAACTACATCAATTGAATACAACTCCATTGGCACAAAAGTCAGCTACTGATAATGCATATAGTGTGCATTCGCCTTTATAGTATGATCTCATAACCTTACTGGATATGATGTAACAACCCATCCAAACTGTCTCGGGTAGTATGGGTTCAATTACTGTTGTGCGTCCCCCCCTCTTTGTGTTGATTTTCTCATACAAGTTGAGCTCGCCTTTCTTTTTTCCATGCTTACTAGGACCCTGGAGTCCTTTCAACAAATCCTCTCCTTGGGAGGATAATCCAGTAAGCTATTGGATGTCTTCAACATGGATTGGATATCGCTTATCCAACCATATACTTCTGTCATGCACCCTGCTTATTAGAAATTCCATGCACCGCGCAACCTCACTAGTGGTACCGAAGACTGGTAGGTCTCTTAGGTTCATGATGGTCGAATTGAATAAGTTGATGAAGTCTGATTTTGGCACAAATTGCACACCTCCTAATTTGTTTGGATCCATATCCCAAAAGACATCTGTGTTCATCTGAGGAAACAAGACTGAATCTGTGAGGTCAAGTTCGAGGAGCTTAACATGCTCCACCTTCCCTTTGAGATCACCTACGATCTCGACTCATGGGTCGTAGGGCTCGTCTAGTACCACTTCTTTAGACATGGCACTTCAGCTTGTTGCGGCTCTCAGCATTCACATTTCTACGGAAGCAAAGGACTGGGGTTACGAATGGGAATTTCATAATGATATAGGCTGGTTCGCTCTACTGAATTCAGAAATGGCTATGTTCTTTTGGAAACAATGCATTCTCGGGCAAGTTCTCAGGGCCTTATACTTGGTTTAATGGGCAAGTTAGCAATAACTATTGTTCATCATGACCATATGGACACAACTGGATCTCAGTTGTCTGACATGATGGTTTAATGGGGTAAATCCTATTGCGTGATTCTGTCATTGACTTATTTGCGTGAGTGGGGTAGGGACGTGATTGATTTCAGACCTATCCATTTGATGGGTAGGTATCCCGACGTGAACTCCAATGGCATATTTTCATAACATGTCTTTATGGATTAACTGACCTCAAACATGCTACCAAAATGGAAAAAAGACTGTGACTAGACTGGGTTCGTGTGGCACATGGACTCAGATCATATTCAGATTCATCATCCCTCTGACCACAAAGGTTGTGCCTGTCATATTAATGACTATCATTAATGGATTCTCTTATGCTTCAAATCCTCCACCATCAAGTCATTAGTTTTGTATCAAACAACACTTCAACATAAAATGAATTATGTGTCATGGCACAACACTGCGCACATCAACTTTATTAACTGAATTTACAAAATTTTTAGAAAACTCAAATCTAACTAATGTACAAGCTCCTTCAGACTAGAGCGACAATCCCTCTTTCTCAGTTTTGAGATAGCTAGGGCTTCATGTGAGTGCCATTCACCCATCCTGGTCGCATCACACCATCCAGTTGCATGAGTCTAACTACTCCTGAGGGTCGGATCTCCGCAATTATGAATGGTCCTAACCAGTGCATGCACAACTTGCTAGGATGCTTCTGGTACCGACTATCATAGAGAAGCACCTTGTCTCCTTGCATGAATACCTTGTTCTTAATGTGCCTGTCATGCCAAGTCTTTTGTCTTGCTTTTTCAACCGACTGATGGAAGTCTGCTAGAAATCCGGTCTCCTCAAGTTCTTGTAACTCCATAAGTCTATGCGCAATGGATTCCTCTTCTATCATACATGTGACTTGTGAAATATATAGACTTGGAGTGATGAATTCTGCAGGAACCACTGCTTCTCTCCCATAAACTAACTAGAATGGTATGTACCTGTGGAGTTTCTTTGTGGTTGTCCTATAAGCCCATAGTACAGTTGGAACTATGTCATCCCATTCCTCCTGGTTTGCGCAACATACCTTTGTCAACCCCCTTCCTAGAATCTTGTTGAAGGCTTCAACTGTTCCATTGGCCTATGGGTGGTAGGGACTGCTCTTGTGATGTTGAATCAAGAATTCTATTGTAAGTGTTGTTATAATGCTGATAATGAAATGAGCTCCCTGATCACTGGTTAGGCTCCTGGGACATCCGAACCGAGTAATGATATTCTCGAAAATGAACCTGGCAATAGTATCTGTCGAACAATCTTGTACAACTGTTGCTTCTGCCAAATGGGTAAGGTAGTCAGTTGTGGTAACAATATACCTAGCCTTTGAATGCTTGGCGATAGGGTTGATTGGGCCAATGAATTCAACTACCCATTTCTCAAATGCTTATAGAGATCTAACTGGTTGTAGTGGCAGTTTGTCTCGGCGTGACGGCTTACCCACTCGTTGACAAACATCACATGATCTAGTGTATACTTTTACATCCTTGAAGAGTGTTTCCCACCAAAGTCCTGCCTAGACAACTTTTTGTGCAGTGGCCTTTCCTCCTACGTGGCCTACTGCAACTCCACTATGGCATTCCCAGAGTATGTCTTGTCTTTCATGATCCAGGACACAATGTTTGAGGATGTTGTCTAGTCCTAGTTTATACAACTATCCAGCGATCAACTGGTAATCTTCTTCTCTAACAACCATGTGGTGTTTTTGGGTTGCAGGATATGTTTCTGGACAGGCCCCTGTACTTAAGAATACTATTATGTCTTCCAGGTATTCAGGTATGGCCTCAATCCTGAACAAGTCTGCATCTGGGAGTTGATCATCTACTGCTCCGCCACTTTCCCCTAACTCTAACTTGGAGAAGTGATCAGGTCCTATGTTGCATCTTCCCAGCTTGATGATAACTTCAAATGAAAATTCTTGAAATAACAACAACCATCTACAAATTATCCCTTCCAACACATGTTTGTTAACTATATATTTCAATGTAAAATGATCAGTAAAGAATTTGAAATGAGACCCTAAAAAATAATGTCTAAATTTCTGCAAAGCATAAATCATGGCTAAACCCTCCCTTTCCATCATTGTGTAGTTGTGTTCTACTTGCAACAACTTCTAACTCTCAAAATAGATAGGGTGATCCATAGCCCCATCACTAGGTTGCATTAAGATAGCTCCCAAGGCAATTCCTGAAGAATCTACATGGACGTGAAATTACTTCTCCCAATTTGGGAATATCAGAATCAGTGTTGTGATGAGTTTCTCCTTGAGTGTCTCAAACACTTTATCACATTTTGGAGTCCATTGGAACGTTTCAACCTTTTTCAGTAAGTTTTCCAGAGGTGCAGTAATGTTGGCATATCTTCGGATGAACCTACCATACTAACCTGTGTGTCCCAGCGTAGAGCACAATTGTTTAGAACTCGTGGGTGGAGGAATATTCACAATGACCACAACTTTGGATGGGTCTACCAATACTCTTTCCCAGCAGACTATATGGCCAAACAAATTCCCATGTGGTACATAGAAGATACACTTTCTGAGATTCAATGAGATCTGCAACTCTCTGCATCTGTCAAACATTAGCTGCAACAATGTTACATGTTCCTTGAGTAGGCTATATATTGTCCAATCATCCATATAGACTTCTATAAATTTGTGAATGAACTCTCTAAAAGCTGCTATCACAATCCTTGAGAAAACTAAAAGGGCGTTCTTTAATCCAAATGGCATCACATTGTATGCGAAGGATCCCCATTCTGTTATGAAAGTGGTTTTCCTTTTGTCCTCTTCAACGATCCTGACTTGGTGGTATCCTGAAAATCCATCTATGAATGAGTATGCTTCCTTTCTCGCAACCTTTTCTAGCACCTCGTCTGTAAAGGGTGTTGGGAAAGGGTCATGCACACAGGCAGAGTTGAGACTTCTGGAGTCTACACAGACTCTAATATCCTTTGTTCCTTTCTTTCTTTGAATAACTATCGGGCTAACCCACTCTGCTTCTTCTTATGCAAAAATGAGCCCTGCTTCCAACATCTTATCTATCTCCTTCTTAACCTTCTCTTTTACTCTAGGGTTAAGACAGTATGGTCTATGTTTGATAGGCTCGGATCCTAGTTTCAATTCAATCTTCATTTCTCCCATAACTCTTTTGATTTCCTTTAACTCTAAAAAAGTCTTTGGGAACCAATCCTCATATTCTCGTAGCAAACTCTGTATTTCTTGACTGGTTTTCTCATCCCAGTAGTCTACTACCATATGTATCTTGGATTTCTCTATGGTCCCTATATTGATTTTGCACAATTTTAATGGGTGATTGTAGGAACTATCAGTCTGGATGGGTATGGTGTTTTGAATTTCTCTACTCACCTCTGTCTTTTTGATGGCTAGGTTCCTTAGTCCCTCTAAATCATCTAGGCTTTCTGAATCTTTGCTAATCTGGTATCATTCTATAGGTTTCTCGATTGAGGGCAATTGGATATTAGTCTGGAGTTCTTGGTTATGTTTGGCACATACCACTAAGTTTGATTTCTGATTACCACTATCTGTAAAAATAAATTCTTTAATCTTTTGCAGGAATACTTCAAGCTCAGGGTACTTACTTGTAAATGAGAAGTCCTTGAAAAACTGAGCTGCTAGTGTTTGTCAGTCACTGGTTTGTCTTATGGTTTCGTCATGTATAAACCAAACTTTTAGGATTGAACCTAGGGAATGGGGAAATACCTGGACCCATAAGTGAGAGGGTATCCCCTCAACTTGTTGATGTGTCATGCACTATTCAATATGTGTTCTAGGATCTGATTCTCTGTTAAACAGATGCAAAACTTGGATATCTATCTGTATCTCTGATTCCAACTACCCCTTATTCTGGAACCTGTACTTGATATCTTGTTTCACCTTGTCCCAAGTTCTGAATACGGCTTTATGATTAGCCCACCATCTGGGAGGGGTGTTCTGAAAAGATACATCTAGTACCGAGATTCTTTGATATTCTCTTACCTTTTCTTCTATGTTGTGCAGAAAAATGTCTAGATCTGAGGTGTCATCATATACTGGGTGTTCTCTAACTTCGGTCCCAACCCATCTAGTGGCTCTGACATTTGTGCATCTTCTTGAGAATCTTTCGTGTGAACCTTGTTTCCAACTGTCAAAAGCCAATTGTGAATCTTCATCTGCTAACTGTATACTTCTCCAACTTACTAATCCATCAACAGTGGGATTTATATAATCATTTCTTGTTCCTGCTGTTACAGTGTACAACTGGTCCAACTCTTTTCCCTCCATATTATTGTCTATTGGTTCTATATACCTGGGTCCTACATATGGATCCAAAGGTTGAACTACTTTGATTCCCTCAGCCTCAAAGGTCATGGTGTCTTTCTTTAAGTCGATTACTGCATAATTTTCATAGGCCCAATCGATGCCAAGTAGTGCAGGGTAGGGGTCGTTATCTCCCATGATCTCAATGACTTCCAAGTTAGCCACTATCTTTACTCCCACAACATCTATCTCCACATTCTCCAATCTTCCTATGGGGAAGATACAATATTGGTTTGTCATTCTCAACTAAATTGGGGAATATGTGAGCATAGGTTTTCCTAAGGATTCCCGGGTCTTCTTAGGCAGAATGTTCACATCGGATCCCAAATCCAACATGACATCCTTAATCTCAAATTTATATAACTGGGCTACTAGTCTAAATTCTTTTCTATTTCGTACTTTTCTTCGTTGCACTCTCTGAGTACTATTCTCATGAATATTATCCCTTATTCTTGCCTCTAGGGGTTCTTCGTTCCCTAAAACTAGGTATAACACATTGCGCAACTTTTCTGTTAGTTGATCATTCCCCAGAATGTCAGAGAATAATTGAAACCAAAGGTCAAATAAATTTTGAGGTTGCTCAGGTTGTCTTAGAATGGATATAGGGTTTCTGGGTGCAGCGGGTGAAGAAGGAAATTGTGCCATATTAGGATAAATAATAGGTTGTGGGGGTTTCTCTTGCATCTCCGGGCTAGGAATATTATGAAATATTTCTATGGAATATTTAAAGAATAGTTTTTGTTTTAGAGGGTCATACATGTCTTCTTTAGGTGTTGCTTTATGGATCTGAGGTAGAGTATCAACATCATCTCTTATCTTCGCTCCTCCTTGAGTAACGATATTAAGGTTGGGAAATTGTCCCTTAGTAATCATCTTGATTTATGAACTGATAAGGCTACTTCCTCTTTGTCGCACTCTATCCTCCCATTTTTCAATCAACTATGGTTAGTATTCAGTTGCGTGCCCGTTGGTTCTGCAGTGAGAGAACCATGGTTACCTTGGATGAGAACAGTCTCTAGCCATGTGACCTTGCTCATCACATTCATAACATTTATAACATTTATAATGTTGTTCGGTCTATCCTGTCTGCTAGTGCATCCAACACTCTACATAGATTGGTAGCATGCGTGGTAGATGTGCATAAATCACATTGTACTATGTTTGGAACTATCGAGTATTTTTGCATAATGGGGCATTGTCTTGGCCCATGCCCATGGATTCGGTAGATTTCACAATACTCAGTTGTTGATGTTGCTTGGCCTCTTGGGAAAGCATGGTACATGGTAGGGTTATGGAATGGTAAGTTTTTCGACAATTGCAAAAATCCTCCCGCGGGTCCTGGTGGGGGTATCATCGGATTCTGAGGGGATCCCATTCCCCTTATGCACAGACATTCATTTGCCATATGACCTTCCATATAATAGTTGGTGCACCAAAGTTGTGGTCGTCTTGGTCTAGGTATCGTCATCTCTTGAATCTTTTCTGTAAGTGTCGATATCTTCCCTTGTAGTTGCGCCATATTCTCATATACTGGGGGTATGGTCACTCTCAGGCTCCCAGGGTATCCCACCATGGCTTCAATCTTCATTGATTTCTTGAAGGCATCTGTTAACGTGGCTATCTACTATTGCGTTAGCGAAATACAAGTCAGAGGCAGCAACCCCTGAATGTACCACTCCCTTTGATGTTCTTCGTGGATTGGATGTGTTAACCTCCCTATGGAATATTCAAACTTCTGGTTGTATTCCCAGGCTGATTCACCTTCCCGCTGCTGGATCTCATGCAACTCAGATAGAGTCTGTTGTTCTGACTGGGGTAGTTTGAACTCTACTATGAACCTTGTCCATACCTGGCCAAGTGTGAACTCTTGACCTTGCGTTCCTAGCACTCCCAGCTCAATGATATTCATGTACCACTTGAGAGCACGACCTCTCAAGGTAGTCTGGAAATCGACCAACTTATTCGCATCCAGAGTCCCTCTGGATCTCCAAATTGTTTCAAAAAAAAACCAGTGTTGCTCAATGTCTTTATCTCCCTTACCCCAAAATTTTGGGTATCGGGCAATCGAACCTCCTGCATGGTGAGCCATTGTTGATCTTGTTGTTCCTATCAATATGAATCCTAACGGTCCTTCTTGCGATCTACCAGGGGATCATAATATCCTCCCTATACTCGCACTTCCTGGTTGTTACTGATTAATTAATTGTACTGGAACAAAACTAGCATGAGAAGGTAGTATCGAAGTTATTGCTTGTATAGAAGACACTTGGGGTATGGGTGATTCGGTGCCGGTGCCACTAGCTTCAGGGCGGTTTTCTTTGATCTGGGGGATCTCATTTTCTTCCACTGGGATGATTTATTCCGATGGATTCTCGATCTCTCCTATTATTGAGATTGAATATTCTCTTTCTTCTCCAATATTCATGCCCAACTTCTTACTCTCTCACGTCTGCACCTTATCCTTCTTGTTTCACCTCCTGGGGACTTCTTTCTCTCCATGCTTCTCTCTCATTTAATCTTTGACTGGCCAGTCATTATTGTCTTCTCATGTTCTACAATTATTCCCTCTGTCTTTCCTCTACTTCTCCTGATCCGCCTTCTTTCCTCAACTTCTTGAATTGTCTTGTTGCTTTCTTGATCTTTCCATGCCACCACTTCTCAACTATGTTGGCTCTCTTTAAGGCTCGCTCATCTCTTGAGTCCATTTCTTGTTGTTTCCCCCCCATTTGTCAAAGAACCCTTCTCCTCTGTCATGCCATGACTCTCACCCTGCCTCGGCCTACCCCAAGCAAGGGTGTTTACACTGCCATCTCAGTCGGGGACATAGTCAGTATCCCCTCCTCCATCAAAAAAACATTAATCCACAGGGGGATTTCTCTCAACAACCTTCCCCTTGCGTCTTTCTTGAAAATTTCCTTTGCTCACGAGAAAGATTGGCGGTTCTCAACTGCAGATGCGATGATATATCCCTCTAATGTGGTGCTGACCCAAAAATCAATTGCTTGCGTAGCTGGACAATACTGTTATGGGTAAATTGGTAGATGCGGACATGAACTAATCCCCCCACATCCACCTAGATCTAGAACAAAATGAAACAGAACACAACACTTTCCCTAGGTTACAATCATTGAATCAAACTACCAAAAAAGGAACAGATAGCATACCTTATGAATCAATTCCTTATGTCTTTGTTGATCCTGCTTTACTCTAGTGCTCTTGTGATATTGATCTTGCAGTGAGACACAAACCAACCAAAGTGAAAGTGGCAAAAGTATATTCAATGACAACCTATGCATATGATCAAGGAATTATGCAATAAAATATCAATCATTTTATGGGAAAGAGATGTGTCACTGTATTATATTAATGAAAGGTAGAAGATACAACTGAATCACCTTGATGTCGCAAGTCCCCTTTCAGTGTCCCTTTGTTCTAACACACACATACATTTGCTCTGACATTTGCATGAATATTTCTCCCAAAATATTGATGGATGAATAGAGACCTCAAGCATCACTTGAAATAGGATTCTTCACACAGTCTTCAGCCTTATTCTTTTATCAATTCTCTATACTTATTTATGCTTGTACCTATAACCTTTCCCATGAGAAGCCTATCATTATATAGGAGAAGCTGAAGTGGTTAAAGAGATGAGGATGATCCCATCAAATCAGAGAAGTGAATAGGATCGTAACCGTACGGATGCCACCTCATATTTACACAAGATTCCACTTCTAGAAGCTCCTAGAATTTCTTTCCTCTTTTAGTTTTAAAGTGTCGCCGCGACCTGTCTATAGTGCAACCTGCGAAAATCAGGGATTTCTACACTTTGTAAAGGGAGTAGCCCGTGGCGGCCTTCCAAAAATACATCTTGGAAGGTTAGAAAGAGGTTTTTTTTCTCAGGCAAAAGATCATGTTCGGAACTTGAACATATGTTTATGTAATCATCATCAGGGTGACCAAAATAATGTGTAACAAAATGCCCCCCAAAGTATGAGGCTGGAACTCGAGACAACCGAAATAGTTTGTAAAATAAGCGTGTATGTGTCAAGAACTAGGGGTGCACCAATCAGGAATCTGCAAACAATCAAGCATATGTACAATATTACACCATGTCTGAAGTAGGCATTCCCATGTTCAGACCATAAATGATTGAAATCATAAATGTAGGCCATGGACTCCAAATATACAACATGGATCCATGCCACAAAGATTTTGCATAGCCACTAGGAATACACTGTGGATCCATGCATCGAAAACTCAAGTATGAACATAGCCACGAGACATACAAAGTGGATCTATGTGTCAAAACAAATCACAAATACTCCATCGCAACTTGAACCAAGAATGATGAAGTCTAGGGTATTCAATCCATCATCCGTTAGTACAATTCTAGTCACACGATTACAGATGTTGACATCAAACATGAATAGAAACCACTTGATTACCAGTCATTAATGAAAACTATTAACAAGTGTGAGGGAAATCACCATTGATGTCAATGACTCCCAAGGTACTCTAGTACAATCCAACAAGTGTGAATAAATGAGATGAAGTCAAACACTTGACAGAATCTCTCGATCAGGGATCAATGATGAGAATTCACTATCGAAAGTGAAGAGACCTACCATTGAGGCATGCAGGCTCTAAGGTACTAAATAATTTCTAAGTCTTTTTCCTGGATAATTAGCTAAAGTCGATAGGAAAATACTTGTCACAGGAGGGCCTTGATGTATCCCCCATCAATGACATGAAATAAGTAATATATTTAGGGTAGAAAAAAATACATATGTGACTTGGGACTGACACAGGGAAGGCTGACATGGTAAGAATGGACAATTGCAAATGGTCGACTTGATAGAAGGTTGCAGATGGCCAAATTGATGAAAGAATAAGGCTGAAGACTGTGTGAAGAATCCTATTTCAAGAGATGCTTGAGGTATCTATTCATCCATCAAGATTTTGGGAGAAATCTTCATGCAAATGTCAGAGAAAATGTATGTGTGTGTCAGAAAAAAGGGCCACTGAAAGGGGACTTGTGACATCAAGGCGATTCGATTGTATCTTCTACCTTTCATTAATATAATATGGTGACATGTCTCTTTCCCATAAAATGATTGATATTTTATTGCATAATTCCTTGATCATATGCATAGGTTGTCATTGAATATACTTTTGCCACTTTCACTTTGGTTGGTTTGTGTCTCACTACAAGATCAGTGTCACAAGAGCACCGGAGTAAAGAAGGATCAACAAAAACATAAGGAAGTGATTCATAAGGTATGTTATCTGTTCCTTCTTTGGTAGTTCGATTCAATGATTGTAACCTAGGGAAAGTGTCTTGTTCTGTTTCGTTTTGTTCTAGATCTAGGTGGATCTAGGGAGATTAGTTCATGTCTGCATCTACCAATTTACCCATAAAAAAAATCCCCAAAAATGTTGAACAAGTGTGTACTGGTGACTTTGGGGAGGAATTCCCATAGGTATACCAGTAGGACTGCAAGCAGTTTGCATATAATGCGAAGATCTGGGCAGATTCGATTGTTGGTGCGGAGGGAGGCATGTAGCCCATAGGGTTGTACTGGTTAGGGATGTTCCCTTGAACAGGGACATTATGTTGTGCGTTCGAACCCCAAATGGGATTGGAAGAACCCAGATATGGTTGGCTGGTAACGGGGGGTACATAAGAGCTAACGTGAGGTTGTTTCCCCCCAGTCAATTGAGGATTACCTTGGGTAAGATAATTCCAATACTGTGCCAAGGCTGCCAGTATGTTCTGTCCATAGGGTGGGGTAGGTGGAGGTTGTCCACCAACCGAGGGTTGTGTCCCAGTTGGGATTTGACCTCCGAACGAAGGTTGTGTCCCGATGTGGGTTTGGCCTCTAGGTGGGGGTTGAAACCAAGGGTTAAAATGTCCACCAACAAGAGTCTGATGATTAGATGTGAAAGACTGAGTGACGCCATTAGGGCCAGCTCCTTCGGTGAAAGGCAGATAAGACCCTCCGGAGGGGACATGGGGGAGTGTCAAAATAAAAATGGCAACAAGATTGTGTCCCGGAGGAGGTAAAACTCCAGAAGCTCCGGTTGGAATCTGAGTGGGAATAGAGATAGAATCATTTAATGCATTATACCCAGGGGAAGGGATGGAGTAGATATAGGTGAACGTGGTATGCCAATGGGATTTGGGTAGCCACCGTATTCCGGGTGGGGATATGTGTAGTGCTTTTGACCATTGTAGAATGGGCCATTTGAAGGGGGATGTTCGAGTTAGGGTTGGTTGGCTGGGCATCTGAACAAGGGAAAAAATAGGTGGTCGTAAAGGGTATCGCATCTATATCAGACATTTCGGGCAGCTTAGGTGTGACAATGATATCAACACCTTCTCCTGATCTGAAAAGGTCTCATCTAAAGATGCCAGTAGTCCAAAAATGGTCCTAACCTTCGGGGCTTACGAAAGGTCTGGTTAGTAATCCAAAAGATTCAACAACAATGTTGTCGAATGAATTCACCCGAACAATATGTCTCTCGGAATTATGAGGAATTCGAAGAGACTCTAGAGAATCAGTGACTCGGAATTGTTCTAAAGAGTCTTTTCTTTCCACTCATGGAGTGGCAGTGTCTTGTACCTCACTCTATTGAGGAGATCCCTCTGGTGGGTTGGTAGGCAAGGGTTGAGAACCTTCCAGATCTTCTGGGGGTAGTCCTTGCATTCTATGCGAGGGACGTGGGGGGTCAATGTTGACTGAGCTAAATATATTGCAAAAGAAACTCTATGGCCAACTATGTAAACAAACAACACTTGCTAATAAAAGCTAGGAATCACACCAAGCAAACAAAACCTTCTTATGTTGAAGTCACTAGTTGGTGATGAAATCCAACATCGCAGAGTCAAGACAAGAAGGGGTTGGGCTAGGGTGGAAAATTTACGTTGATGACCTGCTTAACGGACTTACGCCTTTGTGCAAGCTTCTACACAGTAATTGTGGATTTACACTCCAAGGAGCCCGAGTGAGTTTGGCCAAAATCGATTCCAGGTACCGTGAAGACTTGCCCCTCCACAGTCACCTTATGTAAGACCCTAAGAAGATAGGCTACTAAGGTTACCAGAAACAACAGTGATGCCTGGGGAAATAGTCAACAGTTCGATCGATGCACAAGGGCAGGGTATCTAGCCCGAAATCAACTCAAAAGGCTTCAACTCATCATTGTGGGTATACCTTTTAAGCGACCCCCATAATACGCACAATCTCTACACCGGGAATAACAAAGAAGGGTAAGTAACTCTGCCAGTCTCAATGTGACCTCAGGTTTGACCCTTGTGTGAGAAGGGCTTCCCAAGACAAAATGTTGCAAATAGAATTTGACACTCCCTATCACAAGATACTATTGTGTGTTTTGTGCTTTGGAGAGTGTGTCTCACTACCTATTCCAAAGCTATAGCCTAGCTAACGTTGGTGTAAAAGATCCCTATAAAATGAAAGATACTATTTGAATTTTAGATTTCACAATGTTTTTTAGAGGTTGTTGTTACTCAAAAGGGAGACGGGAATGAAACCAATGTTGTGCAAGACTTCGACACAAAAACATGCAAATAGAAATGAATAATGCAAACTTTTGTTCGATGAATTCTATCTACAGTAGGGAGAAGATATATTCTAGAACAATGTAAACCACGATGTACAATTCTCTTCTTTTAAATGCAGTACCAAACAATTATAAACGATATAATTTCACTATTTGTTCTTTTTTCAAATTTTTTGAATGCCAATATTTTCTGCATAAATGATCGCCTAAAAGACTTAAAAGACTTTAATTTTTTCCTTTTGAAGAAACAAATAGGAACGGAACTAAGAAAATATAAGCAATCAATGAAAATAAAACACTCAACAAGTACCCAAATCGATCTTTCAATGAAGATAGAAACACAAAATGACAAGAAAAAGTTTCTTCAAATGTAAACAAGAAAATGGTTTTTCGATCATTAAGCAATCCAAAAGGTGTAACCAACATATAATTCCAAATCCAAATGAATACTTTTAATCGATCAAGCACTCAGACGCAAGTCCAAAGATTATATCCTTGTCGATAGAAATCAAAAGCAAAAATCGAAAAAAGATCAAAAGAGAGGTATTCGATAGCCGAAATCAATCAAGATCAAGTTAAAACAATCAGAATAAGTCAAGAACTGGTATTAAAAACCCTGTCCCAGCTGACTGAAGAAAAACTGGGAAACAATAGAGGTCAAGAACCTAGTCCAAAAGTTTTCAAACACTGCCACTGGCAGGCAGTATAACACAACGCAAAAATAAGTGGTTTCCGCAAGCCAATAATCATGCAGATCGCAGAAATCCCACACTAAAACTAACCACCAGGGTGTGGAAATAGAAGGTTTCTGCGAGCTACCTATAAGGTGCAATGTGGAAGTCTTTCACAAAATAGAAAAATTATCAAAAAGGACAAAGGGTCTCAGAAAATTTTTAAATCCAGTGAGTCTAATTGGATCTCCCACAGACTCAGAGACTGAAACAAAATGTAAAAGATAGGCTATAAGAAAATGGCCAACAAAAAACCACAATCAAGTTGTACTTTCCCTAGTGGAGTCACCAATTTTGTTATGGGTAAATCGATAGATGCGGACATGAACTAATCCCCCTAGATCCACCTGGATCTAGAACAAAACGAAACAGAACAAGAGACTTTCCCTAGTTTACAATCGTTGAATCGAACTACCAAAGAAGGAACAGATAACATACCTTATGAATCACTTCCTTATGTCTTTGTTGATCCTGCTTTACTCCAGTGCTCTTGTGATACTAATTCTGCAGTGAGACACAAACCAACCAAAGTGAAAGTGGCAAAAGTATATTCAATGACAACCTATGCATATGATCAAGGAATTATGCAATAAAATATCAATCATTTTATGGGAAAGAGATGTGTCACCGTATTATATTAATGAAAGGTAGAAGATACAACTGAATTGCCTTGAAGTCGCAAGTCCCCTTTCAGTGGCCCTTTGTTCTGACACACACATACATTTTCTCCAACATTTGCATGAAGATTTCTCCCAAAAGCTTGATGGATGAATAAAGACCTCAAGAATCACTTGAAATAGGATTCTTCACACAGTCTCCAGCCTTATTCTTTCATCAATTCTCTATACTTCTTTATGATTGTACCTCTAACCTTTACCATGAGAAGCCTATCATTATATAGGAGAAGTTGAAGTGGTTAAAGAGATGAGGATGATCCCATCAAATCAGAGAAGCCAGTAGGATTGTAACCATACGGATGCGACCTCATATTTCTAGAAGATTCCACTTCTAGAAGATCCTAGAATTTCTCTCTTTTAGTTTTAAAGTGTCGCCACGACCTGCCTATAGTGCACCCTACAGAAATCCCATGGGCTGGCTATAGTGCAACCTACGAAAATAAGAGATTTCTGCACTGTGTAAAGGGAGCAGCCTGCAGAGGCATTCCAAAAATACATCTTGTAAGGTCAGAAAGAGGTTCTTTTTCTCAGGCAAAAGATCATGTTGGGAACCTGAACACATGTTTATGTAATCATCATCATGGTGACCAAAATAATGTGTAACAAATCCTGCCTCTGAAGTGCTGTTAGATTTTCAGTATCGCACGCATAGATCCTCTTAACTTTTCCTTGGAACTCTGGAGCTTCTTGGAGCCTATTTATCCAGTGGAAAAATTCTTCCGGGAATTTAAACCAGAAAATCTCGTACTGGTCGCTCGATCTTTTTGAGTAAAAGATTGCTTTGCAAGTGTTTTCCACCGATTTTATCCTCAGTTCCGCTTCTTTCCATATGAAGGCGTCACAATTTCTTTCCCACCATTGATCAATACCAGATATATGGATCGGTGGAAGATTCTCCCTACAGGTTCCATTTTAATGCAGGTCCCAGCAATAGAACTATTTTGTTCACGCAAGTTTGACCAGACTAGGGTCCTTCTCAGGTTACCAACAAAAGGTACCATTTAGTCTAGAGCACTGGCATTTTCATCTCCTACGAAGAGAAGAAGTATCACCTGAAGCACTGGTGAGACAGATAGATAGGGAAGGGCAGGGAAATGACTTAAGAGGATCTATAAAGCCTTCAAGACTCATTCATGATCTTGTGGAAGAGACATGAATAGATATGAAACATACATGTGCAAGAACCGAACCTACTTACGTTACGAACAAGCATGTAAACGTAGAATCATCAAATAGAACTTATATGCCATAAAGAAATAATATAATGCATAAGTAAACACACAGAGATACATCATATTTGAAAATTTAGGTCATACATCATATTATCTTCAGAATTTGATGATATTATCATCAAGACTCAACTGACCAACCACAACAACAATGGCAACGACCAACAAAAACAATATAAACTACAATAGAAACAAACTTTTTACACTTATGTTCAGCCTTATATATAGCTAGGTTGTGTCTTCTATTTCAGCTTGTGCACTTCCTTGTTCTGTTGCAACTGTTTGTTGCTTAGCTGGTGTTGCACTGAATTTTGCAACTACTTTCTGTTGCTCTTTCTCATTGTCCAGACTCTGTTGAAGTTTGCACAACTTGTGCTTAGTAAAAACTTGTGCCATTTATTATCTAAAAATAAAGGGCCCAACAGGATTCAAAGGATGGAAATCTCTAGAAAAGGGCCACAGACAAAGAAATGGCATCTTTGGAATATGGATAAGAATGAGGCTTGGGATCTAGTGGAGTTGTCGACTAGAAGAAATCCCATTGGAAGAAAATGGGTATTTAAAAATAAGCTGAATGTAGAAGGAAAAGTGGAGAAATAAAAAGCTTGGTTAGTAGCAAAGGGTTATTCCCAGGTTGAGGGAATTGATTTTGGTGAGTTTTTTTCTCCTGTTTCCAAGTTAACCTCTATAATATTTTTGTTATCTTTTTTTGTTTCATTTGATTTTAAAGTAGAATAAGTGGATGTGAAGACAACATTCCTACATGGGGATCTAGAATAAAAAATATATATGAAGCAACCAGAAGGTTATGCTGTGAAGGGAAAGAAGGAGCTAGTATGTAGGCTGAAAAAGTGCCTGTATGGTTTAAAACAATCACCAAGGATGTGGTATAAAAAAATTGATACTTATATGTTGGGACTTGGCTTCACAAGAAGCAAAGAGGATCACTGTGTGTATTTTAAATTGATTGGTGATCATTTGATTTATTTGGTCTTGTTTGTGGATGACATGATGCTGATAGGAAACAACAAGGAGATTATCCAGGATTTGAAAACTCAGTTGTCCTCTAAATTTGACATGAATGATCTCGATGCTTCAAATTTCATTTTGGGCATGGAAATTAAAAGAGATCAGAAAAGGTGGGAACTTTGGTTAAATCATAGAAAATATGTCGAGACAATATTGTAGAGGTTTAATATGCAGGAATGTAAACCGGTCAAGGTTCATATTCATGTTGGTGTAAAGTTATCTTTGGATTAGTGTCCCAAGACACATGAAGAGGAGGAGGACATGTCTCGTGCTCCATATGCGATTTCATTTGGTAGTTTGATTTATGCAATGGTTTGTACTAGACCGGACATTGCACATGCAGTGGGAGTTTTGAGCAAGTATATGTCAAAACCAAGGAAAGAGCATTGGACAATAGTAAGAAGGGTTTTCAGGTATTTGCGTGGCACTGATAGCTATGGATTGTGCTACGAAGGAAGACCAGGATTGGATAGAGTGGTGGATATACATGGCTTTGTGGATGCATACTAGGTTGTAGATCTGGATCGTAGGAGATCTACAAGTGGGTATGTGTTTAACCAGTTTGGAGGAGCAATAAGTTGGATGAGAAAAATACATGTTGTAGTGGCACTTTCAACTACAGAAGTTGAATACATGGCAACCACTCATGCAAGTAAGGAAGTAGTATGGTTACAAATATTGTGTTTAGTTATTGGGTTGGTACAACAAGTTGTAAGGATAGAGTGTTACAGTCAAAGTGCAATTGTTTCGGCGAAGAACCCAACTTATCATTCAAAGACAAAGCATATTGATATTCAATATTAGTTTGTGAGAGACATGATTGAAGAAAATAAAGTATCGATGATGAAGGTGGACACCTTGAAGAATGTTGCAGACTCACTAAAAAAATCTGTGAGCACTGAGAAGTTCTCTTGGTGTAGAGGATCCATGCGCATTGCTTCCCTGGATTGTTGACTATGTAACCCTGTAACCCATGTATGAAAAGAAAACAACAAGTGGGAGAATGTTGGGTATGTGTTATATTATTTGCAAGAGTATTAGTGTTTGTGCGTTGCGTCGAGCGCAAAGTGGGGTGTAGGGGCAACGCTCCCGAGAAACAATTTTTTGCCTCGGGAAACATGTCACATATTTAGGTGGTTTTTAGACACATGGTTTCTTTGTCGATGGTTTTCTATTTCCGGTTAAGGAATTAGGGTTGTTGACTAATCCAGGTCATTAGTTTAGGTTTTTGGATGCCATTGGATCCTATATGTATATTGTATTGTAAATAATGTAACATAATGAATGAATATAGAATATGTTGGTTTTCTTGGTTTGGGTTTCCATGGGAAAAATATCTATATAATGTTTGTATTTTCCATTGTATCCTTTCTATTCTTTTACTGAAAATATGTTTGGAGTAAATATTGTACAAGGTTAAAATCTACATCTGAGAGTGAATCATGAAGAAGAAAAATTTCCCGGTCTGAGAGATGAACTTCCTACATTGCTTGGCAGAGATCAAGGAAATAACACTAGGAGGGACTGCCTGAGGTATCCTGTACATTTTTCTGTTCAAAGTAATAATAACACTACGAGGCCTAGAATCATATACAACATGATGTTTCCATAAATAAGCTTGGCCCAAAAGAACATTACAAACTTTGAGAGGAGAAACATCACACAATACCTCATCTTTGAAGGGCTTGATGTCGTACGACAGTCAAAACTGTTGGTTAACGTGGAGATCACTTCCTTGGCGGAGCCATCCAATGGTGTAGGGTTGTGGGTGCGTCGTTGTCAGCAAGGCCAACCTCTGCTGAGATGAGGTTCTTCTGGCTGTCACTATCAACGTTGAAGTGCAGCGAGATTCCTTTTACCCACATCTATGAATGGAAGAGGTGTTCTCCTTCTTCTGGATCGTCCGGTTCACCATGTTGGAGATTGGTGGTAGCACCGATGGCACTAGGTTCCATGTCAATGATCTGTCTTCCCCTTTCTTATTCTGAATCAGAGTCAGAACCCGCATCTAATTCAAAGGCTTCCACTTCGGCCACCAATGACTGCTTTGAGCGACAATCAACAGTTTTATGCCAAGGGCTCTTATGGAAGTCGCACCACTTCCCAGTATCTTTCTTCTTCTTTCTGGTGTCCTTCTTTGCTGGTGGAATGGACTGGTTGTCCTATTACTATCCATCTTTTCTCTGTCCTTTATTTTGTGGGTTGGGGCTAACCTTTCCTGGATTTTGCTGTGAGGGGTTTCTAGGCCCAAATTGTCGCATCTTTTGTTTGACCTTCTGCTCGATTTTGAAAGCATATCGGTAGGTCGCACCCAAGGACGAGATGCCCAGAAATTCCATTTCAGTCTGGATGTATCTATGCATAGCACCACGATACTTGAGCACCAGATGTCGCTCTGAATATTTGATACCCAGCTTGGTGCGCAAGGTATGAAAGATATTTGTGAACTCTAGCACTGCTTGGTCTCTTTCCTGCCACCGTGTGGTCTATTTGGTATACAAGTCGTCATAATTTCTGAAAGGGTAGTATTGTTCCTTAATAACATCCCTGAAGGATTCCCAAGTGGTCGTGACTATAAATAATGAGCGTTCCTTTGTTTCCTTTTGCTCACAGAAAGTTTCCCACCAATCTTTGACATGGGGAATGACTTTGAGGAGTGAAAAAGTAATCTTTTCTCTATTCGAAAAGTTATGGAATGAAAAATACCCTTCTAGCAGATTCAACCACTTGTCTATAACATATGTGTCTATCTGAACTTCAAATATAGGAATATCAAAGTTGATTTGTACCTTGAAGAGGGCAGTTCCTCTGCTCGAGGAAAATGTGTCTCCTATTGGTAGCCATTGAAGGATTTGCACGAAACTATCCATCATCTCGTTCCTCTGTTGCATGATGGCTTCATAAAGAAACATTTTTAAAGGATCTCATGTCCCATCATATTTTGTTTCTCCTACCATGAGAGGTCGCTTGGGCATGTGAGAGTTTTTGTCCTCAATAGAAACAAGCTTGTGACCCAATTCTTTGTACCCTGACCTCATTGGGGGCATGCATTAAGGCGACAAGGAGAAGACCGCTCTGATACCACTAATCCAAATTTTATGAGAAGAACCAAATGAATAAATATTATTAAAAGATGATTAACATATAATAACAAAGATACAGTAAAACTGGTTTTCTATTCAATAAGGAAATAAGATGAAACTGTAAAATGTAATGAAAAACAAGCTTGTTGGAATGGTGGTGGCTTATCTTTGAGAAGAGATGTGACAACTACGCTCATTCACAAGAAGATGGTTACAATGAGGCTCTAAAGGAATTTTACAATAAACAGGAATTTCAAAATCCCTAGACATCCAAAAACCTAACCCTAGGTGATGAAGCGCCAAAATTCATGTGGGCCCCGTTTGGGTAAGTTAGTATATCAACTTCCTGGGGTCGTAACTTTTGCATATGATCTATGTTTTAGGCACATGATAGCTCGTTGGAAAGGTGTAAATGAGAAGAACAATTTTATACTAGCCCAGGGTAATGCCTTCAACATACCCCTGGGCCCCAAATCCCCAAAAAACGCAGTTTAGGGCCTCAAAACGGCCCCAAAAATTTGGAACCCGAAAAACTGCCAAAAAATGACCAAGGTGGAAAACTGTTTTTTGAGCCAGTGGAATAGGTGGGTGGCCATCGATATCAACCTGGATTAGTCGATACTTGGGTCATATGGGGGGGGGGAAGTTGTAAACTTATGAAACGACTAATTTGAACTCTTCATGACAATGGAATATTTATGCTCAGAGATACGATTCTCATAAGCTTGGATCGAGCAGGGTGCACTGAATGGAAATCATATGTAATGTTAGGATTAGAAGAAGAGTTTGTGGACAAACAAGAGGATTTTCTTTGCACTCTTAGTTCAAATTTCATTACGCTCAATGAGGAAGAAGAAGACTCATTGTTTTTTCTAGGAAATGAAAAAATAGGTGATTATATATTCAAGTTGGGTTACTTGTTGTTAGCGGCAGAAGATTTCTCAGGAGAAAAAATGATGGTGGAAGTATATCTAGTCTCGAAAGTCTCCCATTAAATAAAAAATTCTCACCTGGTTGGTGATCGAAAACAAGATTTTAACATGTGATAATGGGGAAAAGAGAGGTTGGATCGGTCCAAATTGGTGCTCTCTATGAAAACCAAATTCAGAATCAGTCCCACATCTCTTTTTAGAGTGTCCTTTTGTTGCAAACATGAATGTTGTGGATAAAGCTATAAATCTGTGAGGGTTGGTTCCATAAGGAAGATTGGAGTCTTGGTATAAAAAGTGGGAGGAATCGACAGGTATAGTTCTAACCACAATTCCTTTCTTCTATGTATATTTCTTATGGTGGGAAAGGAATAGTACAATTTTTAATAATCAAAATATACCAGCTGAGGTGATTGTTGGTATAATAATTAAATTAGTTGAATAATAAAATGTCACTCCCAAATTTAAAAAGATATGACAGTTGTTGATGGCCCAGCTGGAGGAGGGAATCCCTTATGCATTTTTTGATGGGGCTAGCAAGGGTCGCCCTCCCATTTGTGGGATTGGGGCATTGCTATATTTATCCAAGTCTCATTATTATACCATTCACTATGTTATGGGTACAGGGTTGAATAACAAGGCAAAGCTAGCAGATTTATGGGCTTTACTCTTTCATGCAGAAATGATAAATTTGGGCAAACTACATGTATTTGGGGATTCTCAATTGGTAGTAGAATGGATTAATAAGAAGGAGACTTTCTAGGTTCGTCGATTGTGGCCTTTAATCAACCAAGTTCGGGAGCATATAGCAAGGTTGGAATGGTTTTCTTGGAATCATATTCTCAAAGAATTAAACAAAGATGCAAATAAGTTATTGAAGGAAGCTTTAAGATGCAAAGTTGACACCTTTAGCCTCAGGAGTGGGTATCAGAAAGTGGTTTCATTGAACTGTTTTTTTGAATTGTAACTCAAGATAGAATTAGTAGAAAAGACAAGTTTTAAAGGAAAAAGATTGATAAGATTAATAGTTTTGAAAAGGACAATCCAATTTTTTGGAATGCAATATATTTATTTTATTTTTGGAATATAAAGTTTTTTCTTGTTCTAAAAAAATTATAAAATTTAAAAAGATTGGTTCAATTCATTTTTATTAATATCATTTACTATTTGAATGATTTAATAAATCATATGGATATTTGACTTAAATATTTAGATAATTAAATGTTATTGGAAACCACTTATTTGCTTAATTTTAAATAATTAAATAATATAGTATCCTCCAAAATAATTTATTTGTTATTTGATAATTATAATTATTTGCTTAAATTTTTGTTCAACTTACTTTTTAAAATTTAAACCGAATTAATATTTTTTTTTTGTTTGTTAATTTGTGCGGGACCTGTTGGCTACGCGATTAACCTGTGGCTTGAGAAACTGCAACTCAGGGGCATCTAAGCCGTCAAAATCACCCGGGGATCGCACCCGGCCTGAGCCACACCAACCCTTAACATGGTTGGATTTTTTATCCCCGCAAGTTTCGAACCGGTGACTTTAACAACACACTCCGTCACCAACTGTTCTACACCTCGGGGACCTAAAAGTTGAAGGACATGGGGGTGGGCTTTGATCCACTTATGTGTGCACGGGTCATGATACCATTTATTATAGTATCTCTGGGTGCAACAACACGTTCGACCACTACCTCAAGGTGTCTCCATGGCTCCAGGTAAAGCCCTCACGAGAATTGAACCTTGCCCAAGGGTGAAAAACTCCTCGCTTTCCACCATTGGATCCAACCCCTTTGGGCAAACCGAATTAATATTATTAACATGATGAAAAGCCCATAAATTTATAAGATCTAATAATACATAAAAATAACAGACCCATAGCATTTACATGTCATTGAGAAAATGTCACCTTCTTGTCTTGTTGGGTAATTGACAAATTTGGTCATAAAATATTATGAATTTAATAATGAAAATGTATGATTTTGCAAATTTTGCAAATAATTTTTTAAATTTGATTTTTATTTAAATTTGAGAATTTTATAAATAATTTATCAAATACTTATACATTAAAAAAATAAAATTAAAACTTTTTAATGTTGATAATGAGATTTTACATATTAACACATTTTATAAATAAATTTTTAAAATTTATTTTGATCTTCAAAATTGAATATAAATTAACTAGTGACAAATACTTTTTTCAATTCAAAAATGTTACCTTGATTTCTTTCATCTGACAAATACTTTTTTCAATTCAAAAATGCTCTCTTGATTTCTTTCCTCTTTCTTTTAATCATTGAACTCGGATAAACATGAACAACGGCAATCAAATAAAAAGATTTTTTCATATTAAAATTTCGATTTCAATACTTTAACAATCCATTAAAATTCTACCGAAAACACCCAAAATGAGGTGTAGTCTTCTCCATTAGAAACATGATAGCATGTGACTATATATATATAAAGATAGAGAGGACAAATATTATTTGATAACTTTGACACGAGGACATTAATTAGTTTTGCAGCGCTCTGTGGAGTTTTTCATTTCTGTTCTCCAAAATCGTTGGAAGTGCCACTGCAGAAAAAATTGCAAACTGGTGTCCAATATATGCTATCCATTTATTGGCAATATATGCTATCCATTTATTGGCCAGCATTTTGTAAGTGAATTAGAATGGATTTCACTATTTAGTTACACGTCTTCTTCCCGCTTTTTATCAGATTGGGTGCTGTTGACTATGGCTATGGATGATGAGAGAGTGATCAGAGTTGAAGGCGTAGAAGCAGAAGATGAGGGAATCCCACTTATTCTGCTCGCCACCACCATTATGGCCTTTCCCTACACAGCCAAACACAACACAACAATATCTCAATTTTTTAATTTGTCATAAACAAAATAAACCTTGTAAATTTGATATTGCAAAGATTTCATTGCAAAATAACAAAATCTTTATCAGTTTATTTAATTTCGTTCATTTGTAAAAGTGGAAAATGACTATTTTTATAAAATGGTTGTTGTTAATAGAGAAACAATTTATGATAAAAAAACAATAAACCATTAATAAATTAAAATATAAATAATATATTAATCTATTTAATATATTAATCTATAAATTAAAATAATAATCAACACAAATATTAATATATTAAATTTTAATTAATTGAAAGTTAATTAATATATTAAGTAATTAATACATTAATATAATATTAAAAATAATATAATATATAAATTAAAGTATTAATACATTAATATATATTGTAATGTATTATTGTAATGTGTTAATGTAACATATTAATTAATTAGTAATGTATTAATTAGTTTATGTCATTAATAAAATATATTAATTAAATATTAATACATTATTAAAATAGAAATACATTAATAATTTATTACATTAATAAAATATTAATATATTAATAAAGCATTCATATATTAAAATATTAAAAAATACACTAATAAAGTATTTATACAACAATAAAGTGATACATTAATAAGATAATGATATATTAATAAAGTAATAATACATTTTAAAAGTATTAATACATTGTTATTAATACATAAAATATTGATGTCCCCAAGGTGTAGGATAGTCGGTGACGGAGTGTGTTGTTAAGCCACCCCGTGTTGAAAAGTCACCAGTTCGAAACCTGCGGAGATAAAAAATCCAACCATGTTAAGGGTGGGTATAGCTCAGGACAGATGAAGTGTTAATTTTCTAAATTAAAGTATTAATACATTAATATATATTGTAATGTATTAATGTAAAGTATTAATTAGTAAAGTATTGATTAATTAATGTTACTAATACAATACATTATTAAAATAACAATACATTAATAATGTAATACATTAATAAAGAATTCATAAATTAAAAAATATTAAAGTATTCAAAAATACATTAAAATAATTATACATTAATAAAGTATTTATACAACAATAAAGTAATACATTAATAAGGTAATGATACATTATTAATTAATACATTGTTAAAGTATAAATACATTGTTAAAGATATACTTTGCTAAAGAAATAATACATTAATGTTTTACATTAATACATTGTTGTCATGATTGACCATGGTCATGGTTTACTGTGGTTAACCATGTTTGAGAGTTGTTGTCCATAGATAACTATTGTTGGTCATGACTATGGTGGACCATGAGTATGGATGAAATTCACCATATTTGACCTTAACCATTACCTTAATATGGTCAACTATTGTTAACCATGACCAAGGATAACAAAATAGTAATAGTACATTAATAAAGTAAAAATACATTTTTATATAATTATATAAATACATTAAAATATTACTTTATTATTACATTAATGTATTAATAAACTATTTATATGTTAATAAAGTAATCATACATTAATAATGTATTAATATATATATATATATATATATATATATATATATATATATATATATATATTCGATCAAATTGCTAGTTGATAATGCAAGTTGGTTGACAATGACCATGGTAAACATTGATCACGGGTGACTAATCTTGACCATGGTTGTACATGGATGTATGCGATCATATTTTAACATTAGTTGACGATGTTGATTTGTCTATGGTTGAGTATGGTGATTCTCTGAAACCTGGGTTTGTCAAAGTTTGACATTGAGAGATGTTCATCACTGAATGTTGGGAAATGTTCATGACATTGTGACTTTGGGACATGTTCATTACAATGAGACGTTGCGAAATGTTGGTGACAATGCGATGTTGGGAAATGTTTGTGACATTGTGACGTTGGGAAATGTTCATCACAATGTGACATTTGGAAATATTCGTCACATTGCGGCATTCATAAATGTTCATCACAATGAAACATTGGAACATGTTCGTCACATTGCAATGTTGGTAATTGTTCATGACAATGCAACATTGGGAAATGTTTGTGACATTGCGATGTTGAAAATTTTTTATGACATTGTGATGTTGGGACATGTTCGTCACATTGCGACATCAGGAAATGTTCATCACAATGTGATGTTGGAAAATGTTCATCACAATGCGACATTGGGACATGTTCGTCAAATTGCAATATCGAAAAATGTTCGTCACAATGCGACGTTGGAAAATGTTCAACACAATGCAATGCTGAGAAACATACGACACATTGTGACGATGATAAGTGATTGGGACAATGCTAGGAAGTGGGAATGTTTGTCACATTGCAACGTTGGGAAATGTTCTTCACAAGGTGAAAAAGGACAAGCTTCATCACATACTGAGGTTTGGTCATCAACATCACATTTGTAGGTTCGTGTAAGGGAATTGCTAGGTTTAGTCAAAATGGGAAAGGTTTGTTACATTGTGATGTTTGGAAATTTTTGTCACATTGCGGCATCAGGAGAGAGTAGACATAATGCAATGTTGGGAAATGTTAATCAAAATGAGTCATCGGGAGATGTTCTCTCCATTGCGATGTTTGGAAATGTCTATCACAATGCGACATCAAGATATGTATGTCAAATTGCAATTTGTGGTTTTTCAACTGTTATTTCTTAGTTATTTCTGGCTTCTTTCTACTGATCATAATTTCTCCCAAGTTTTTGAAATGTGCTTAAAGCACCTACAAAATGTAATTTGGTTCTCTACGAATGAATAAAATTACTATTTTTTCTAAAGAGAAAAAATGCAATATATATATATATATATATATATATATATATATATATATATATAATAAAAAT
>ML778154.1:2210035-2234852 GCA_009831015.1 Picea engelmannii
TGTTTAAATTAGCTCAGCTTATGCTCATGATTTGAATGGAGGAACTTCTCATTGTTTAGTGTGACCCTGCATTATTTATGTACTTGGTTATTTAAACCCTGCATTCCAATGTATTTGGTTGTCTAAGCAATATTATTCATACCCTTTCTGTTATTTGGCATCTGATTTACAGTTTCTAAAAGCACTGGTTCATTAAGCTATTCTGATAAGTAATCTCTCCATTGTGCTATCTTAGTATCCCATTGATCCATCTACTGAAAAGTATTCAATTCTTAAGTTACCAGGCATACTTAGCTTATAACCTTAAGTAGTTTCCTGGATTGATAACAGAACCTACTAAAAAGAGAGGTTGCGTCAATTCCTCCCACTGGATAACCTTCATAGGAGTTTCCCTGCAATCACAGATCATACACACCCTATTCTTCTTAAAAAAAAGGTGGCAAAGTGAGAATCCTAAGGGATATCGGTGGCACAGTAATGCAACCGAAGATGGGATCCAAGACTGAATGCCTAATTTCCAAAACTTCCTTGTATTCATCTTTGTGAAATTTGTTTACCATGGCCCTATCATACCCAGTAAGCTCTCGCATGTTCTCCAAAATAGTATCACACAGTGTGTCGATATTACCACTGGGAAGTGATCACAGACAAGAAATCACCCTCATAAAAAGATTCTCAGAATTCACTGCACTAGTAGCAAACATGAACACATCCCCAGTCCTCAAGGGATCAAAATATATAACCATCCCCACTTCAATCCTATGGAAAATTTCATAGAACGGCTTTCCGAATTTTTTATAGTGAACACAGATGGGATTTCACGAGGCTTAATTTATGGGTAGCGACAACCTTTTCCAAGGAATGATCACTAGCTGAAGTGAACCGGGTCCAAACATTGGTCCAGATAATCAAAAGTTGGGGTTGAGGTTTTCCCATGCTGAGGACCAATTGTATCACCAAATCCAACATTTCTACTGCTTTCTCATTGTAAGCGATAATCCTAAAAGTTGTCTACTCCACTACGATCACACACCCGTGGGGATGTATTCTTCACCCTATTTGAATTCAAGATAATTATGTGGTAATTTCATTGTTCAAGAATGGATTATGTTGTAAATTTCGAAGACATGGAGTAAACTAGCTTCCGCATTGTACTACACAACCATCGTTGCTTTCTTGGTGGTGCTGATGTTAGTGTTGCTTCTCTTGTTGTGCTTCCTGTACACTAACTCTGAATATGTTTGTTGGATGAAATCATGAAGATGGGTAGCACTTTTGCTTGTTTTATGATAAAAAAAACTATATTTTCACAAGTTCTTCAACTTCCAGCATACAAAAGTATTTTTTTATTTAGAATTTCACTTTACAGTAAAAACAAAACTTGTGAAGAATTTTGTTATCTTTCCAATGACTATTTTTCAATTTGTTTTATTAAGATTTGATATGTCAATTTGACAATTGCTTAACAGTATGTTCCTTAAACATGAAAGGAATGATAATGAGTTATTTTTTCCTCCAACAATGTATCTATTATTAAACTTATGTTTTTAACAAACGAAATATACTGCAACAATCTACAAAGACTATATTTTATTATGACTATAAGTTTGAATCTAACGGATGAATATTATAATTTCTAGAATTTTTTGAAGTTGACCAAGCCAAAAATGTTACAGATTTTAGACACATGTTTTTCTCCACCTTGTATCTATCTTAATTTTTACTTAAAAGTAAAATCTAAAAATACCCTTTTGAAAAGAACAGTTTAAGGATTATGAATATAAGTTTTTCTAAATTTTTCACTGTGTATTTTTAGAGATACGGATATTTCATTTCACTGAATCATAATGTCTGCTGAAAATATTATGCAATGACTTTTTTGAAAAAATTAAATAAAATTAAATAAAAATAACGAAAATGAAAACAAATTATAGGAATTGAAAGTAGATTCAATTTTGCAAATGTTGGTGTCATTTTTGAAACCAAATTCTGAGTATTTTCAAGAGTCCGCAACCTCCAAAGTTCAGGTAAGCTTGGGGTAATTCTCTGGTTTTTGTTTACAGTCCCAATTTCTAGTTTTCGGTCGAAAGAATCTTTCGGACGAAAGAATAAATTCTAACGGAAACCATGAAAACTAAACAGTTTCCAAGGCTTTCGGCCGAAAAAACCTTGTTTCGACCGAAAGAAGGTTGAGCGAATTCCGTCGATCGGAAAAAATGCAAAGACACATCGTATCATTTCATTTCATGCCAAATCATATAAATACGCTTTCGGTCGAACACATTTAACATAATTCATCGCTTGTTTGATGGTTTTCTAGAGCACCTAAACAAAGTTTCAAATCATCTTTTTGGTTTTTGTTGAATAAGGTAATTGATGTTTGTTCAAGTTTTTATTGGAATAACAATTTATATGTTGAAAAATAAATGTTGAGCATTTTTTCAAGGTGAAGTCTTTGTTGAACATATCTTTTACAGATAACTATAAAAGTCATGGGAAACAAAAGTTTGCGCAAGAGAAAATTTGATCACACTCGAGATAATACTCTCCATAATGAACAAAGGAAAGAGCATTATTGGAGAAAGAAACGAGAACGTGAAAATATTGAAGAAAGAAACGATGATAATGTAAATAGAGATTTTCAACAAGAAGAAGTCCAACCAGGTATGCATGCACATATTCTCTATATTAAAAGTATAGAATTCAAATTTAAAATATTGTTTAATATAATTGATTGTAATTACAATTTGATTTTTTTCAAAAAACATAAATGGATTTGTCTCATAATGTCAAAGAAGATGTTGAAATCAAAATTGAAGCAGAAGACGTTGAAACCGAAATTGAAGCATAAGACGAATCACCTATAGGTGTGTACATAACTTTAGATAATACAAGATGAAAACTTGTATATATAGTTTAGTGAATTTATTTTCGAGTTTTGTTTTTAATATAAACTTTAAATTTAAATATTCAGGAGAATCTATTAACATTGATGATGAAATATTAGAAAATGTTGATACTAACAAATTTGGGAAGAAAAAATCTAGAAGCATTATATAAGATATCGAACTAAGAATATGTATAACACTTTTTTCAAAGATGAATTAGTAACAGTACAAGGTCAACTTTTACTCCGTCTAATAAAGTCAAGAATGTTAAAAGAAGCTACATCATTATTGGGTATTCAAAAGTTGCCAAAAGATACAAAGGTGAAACATAATGTTTTTGACAATATAACTAGTGTATTAAAATCTTTTGGAAAATCTTAAAAAAATATGTCAGTGTTGCACGTAGAGTGATACAAACAACAGTTGTTTCATCTAGAAATATAAAAGAACGTTTGACACGACACATGGAAAAAATTATGGGAATGTCAAGAAAAACATTGCACAAACATAGAAAATTTCAATTGAAAATAGATACAAATGATGAACTGGCTTGTTGGACAGTGATTTATAGACAACCCTACAAAGATAGACTTGCAGAAAACGTTAAAGAATTGGCCTGTAATTGTTGGTTGACAGAATCTCTTGTTTCACCACATATAAGGGATGTGTTGCGATGAAGAATAGCACGGAAACAATACGAAGAACATCCAAAACATATATTTCCAATGACACAAATAGAATTTTTCAATAAGTTCAAAGAAGAGCACAAAGAAGAGCACAAAGAAGTTAAAATTTCCATCAATACATCTGTGCAACAAAAACCATGGTTTGTTAGACCCATCACTGTTCATGAGACTTGTTGTTGTCATTATCATGTGGAATTTGAGTTATATTATGATACTTTTTTGGATTTTGGTAAAACTTTATGGCCAAGTTCACCTCCTGCTTCCACATTCCATGCTTTTATATCTGAAATTCTATGTGAAAGAGAAGGTGATGATTTATTTTACAAAAAACATTGTGCTGGTGGAAAGAAATGTGATCGTTGTGGAAATCTAAGTTTGTTTCATTCAAAGTATCATATTGATATGAATGATCAATCATTTTATAATATAGCAGTCAATTGGAAGAGATATGAATATATCAACAACATGGTTGTACATTCTTCAAATGTTGTTTCCAAAAGGATTGATTTGAAAGTAGATAAAATCTGTGTGATAGATTTTTTGAAGAATTTTGAGGAAGAAATTTATAAATACACCAAGCATTCACATAGATCTTGATGGAAAGACCTACAATTCAAACAATCCCGTGACATGTTTCCACCAGGGACAATTTTGTTTGTAGTTGATTTTGTAGAGAATTGCACATTCACTGCACAAAAATAAATACAGAGTGAATATTATCATTCTGATCAAGTCACGATATTTTTCCACGTTCTATATAGACATGTTCAATGCAGTCTTGATAACATAGAAAGTACCAATGACAATCGACATGTTATTAAAGAATATCACATTTATATAAGTGATGATCGAGACCATAACACACATTATGTACAACATTGTTTTGATAAATTTTATGATTCATTGAACATGAAATCAGATTCGATCGACATTGGATATGGTCAGATGGGTGTGCAGGTCAGTTCAAACCTTCACGATCATTCTATTGGTTATGTCGTCTTCATAAAATATTAAACATTACACATTTTTGGAATTTTTTTAGACTGGTCATGGAAAAGGAGAGCACGACGGTGCAAGGGCATGTGTAAAATGAGCACTTTGAATGTATCAGATGAACCCTCATACCGATCGATTTGAATCCGCTAAACAAGTTTTTGAATGGTGAAAAATGGCACTAAGCCATGAATATAATCTATCAAGGGATGTGCACAAGTGTGTCTAAATATAAATGTTACACATGTACACATGATATTTTTATTTGAACGTGTTCAAATTTATATTCAATCTTCAATCATTTTCTTGAGAGATTTCAAGTTAACAAGTTCTTGTCTTATGCAGTTTTTTTGGTATGTTGGAATCCAAGATGTAAATAGATCAATCTCATATGATGCCAGTACAATACCCGGTACAATAAAAATACATTCAGTTAAAACAAAATGTTATAAAAATGTGTTTGCATTTGATAGAAGAAATGATTCTTTTTTTGGTTCAATTTGCATAGAGGACACATAATCCATAAATATTTACGAAAATGAAAATGCAGAATATGTTAAAGCTTGGAGACATACCAAACTTAATGTAAAAGAGAAAATTCCACTTTCAAGCTTAGAGGAGATGAAATCAAATGAAACTATAGTGTCAGTTGAATGCGATAGAGTTTTTGATCTTGTTAGAGAAGGTAATTTTTATGTTTAAATTTTTTCAAATAACTTGTAGATGTACCTGTGTGATACTCTAAAATGAACTATTTGTTGTCCAATATATCCAATTACTTGCAGGAGATGTCTTTTCCATGGTTGCACTTGTAGACAACACTAAAAACGTGAAATATTATTTGATGCGATGCATAGAGCAAAAGATGAGGCTATTAGAAGATTTTGATGATAACGATTTTATATATGAAAGAGGATCCATTGTATTGAAAGGATATTTTTTCAAGATACCCATCAAATTGATACTCATGTTCACTTTTAAGACTACCAGTCATATGTCACAAGTTGCCAATATAGTCATTTGGTATGTGCAGGGCGCATAAAGTTAATAGAAGTTCAATAAAAAAAAAATAGAAAATGGAAAATGTCCAAAGTTGATTATGAACGAATAATTGAAGATGGAATACCATTACGATGTTTTTAAACAATTGGAACATGTACATTCCATAATTTTTTATTTTGCATTGAAAGTACATGTATTTATGAATTTCAATATAAATTTTAATGAAGATCGCTTACTTATATTAATTTGATGACTTGTTTTGACTGTTTTCATTGTTGGACTTATATTAAATTTGGTGACTTGTTTTGACTATTTTTAACCATATTTCCAAATCAAACAAAATTTAAATTACAAGTGAGAAGCTATAATTTTTATTTCACATTTTCTTGAATATTTCATTGTGAAATTTCATAAAAAACTATAAAATTTCATTTTTATTTCACATTTTCTTGAATATTTCATTGTGAAATTTCATAAGAAACTATAAAATTTGATGATTTTTTTTTAAATCAAGAAAATAGTATATTGAAATTATTCCATCCAATATTTTATATAAATAAACATAGTGCAAGTAAAATCAAGACAAGACAAAATATTACATGAGTGATCTCAATATCTCTTCTATCTCTTCTTGTGTTTTTCTTAACTATTGTTATCATCTTTGTAGTTTTCTCATAGTTGTTCATATCAGAAGGAAGGTGAATTCAAAGACCATTAAAACCTTTCATTGAGATGTTGATGTAAATTGAGATTTTGATGTAAATGTGAGACCATGTCTCTCTGAAAATATCGAAATTATAAGGACCATGTAAATGTCCTAGGTTCAAATTCAAGTGTGTGTAGAGCCCCTTGTGTGTGTGTGTGTCTCTTACTTTGTAATATTTATAGTAGATTTCTTCATTCTTCCATTTGTTCAAGTGATTCTTTCTTTCTATGTCTTCTAATCCATTCTTACACTAATTTTCTTAGTTCTTTCTTTTTTTTCCACCTGAAAAGAACAGTTTCATTATTATTCTATTTAGAATCAAATATATGTACTTTGTTGAACTATCTATGTACATGCATAAATTTGATAGATCTTCAAATCTATTATTTAAGCTTCTGATTTTTTCTGTTACTTTGTTGAACTGTCTATGTACGTGGATAAATTTGATAGATTCAAATCTATTATTTAAGTTTATGATCTTGTCTTTTCAGTTGTTGAGATATATCAGGTTCAGGTTGGATTTGGAATTTATCCAGTCGATAGTGACCTTGGAATCTCCTGCAACCATCAATTTTTTTTTATGAAAAAGTAGGAAAGGAGTAATAATAATCCCCATAGGCCCAAGAGTTTAGCCTTATGTTGAATTTTATCAGTCCACAATGAAACATGTTGAATTTTATCAGTCCCCATAAGCCCAACAACAATCCACAATGAAATATGTTGTATTTTATCATGTGTTTTTGAACAGTCCACAATGAACATAAAAGGAAGCATTTAAATTAATACATAGTAGTATAGGCCCAAGAGTTCAACTTTATGTTGAATTTTATCAGTCCATAATGAAATATGTTAAATTCTATCATGTGTTTTTGAATAGTCCACAGTGAACATAAATGGAAGCATTTAAATTAATACATAGTAGTATAGGCCCAAGAGTTCAGATTTAAGTTGAATTTTATCAATCCACAATGAAATATGTTGAATTTTATCAGTCCCCATAGGCCCAAGAATAGTCCACAATGAAATATGTAGAATTTTATCATGTGTTTTTTAACAGTCACCATAGGCCCAAGAACAGTCCACAATGAAGTATGTCGAATTTTATCATGTGTTTTTTAATAGTCCACAGTGAACATAAAATGAAGCATTTAAATTAATACATAGTAGTATAGGCCGAAGAGTTCAGCTTTATGTTGAATTTTATCAATCCACAATGAAATATGTTGAATTTTATCATGTGTTTTTGAACAGTTCACATTGAACATAAAATGAAACATTTAAATTAATACATAGAAAAAAAGTATTTAAAAGTTTGATTCTTAATTTAATGCATTGTAAAAAGGAGAATATACAAAACATTAGTTCAAAACTAACAACGTTGCCACTTTTTATCCATCAACTTAGTGCAAACACCTTTGAGAATTGGTCAGACCACCACAATCTATCAAGCCAAGTCTTGAACCAAACCAAAACAAAGCTATTCTTACATTAGTAATGGTGTTTAACATATTAATAACAAAACAATTTTATTTCAACATTGACATAGTAAAGATAGAGACATTTGTCAAAGAAAAACAATTATATTTCAACATTTAACAATATAAGAGAAATCAAATATAAGACAATAAATTGATATTTTGAATTCCCAAATTATATATATATAATCAAAGTTTGAATAGTTACTCTGCCAAATACATAAGTTCCACATCCATTTTAGGATGATAACAAAAACTAAGACATTTAACTCCAAAATTAGATCACTTCATATCTGCAAAAAAAAAATAGAATTCAAAAATAAAAAATTTATAATTCAAACATCTGAAATAAAACAGAATTCAAAAACTATGATTAAAACAAAATTGACATACATACCAAAAGACTTAAGTCTCATCCTCCAACATACTCTTTCCCACCAAATATAATGTAAACATATTTTCACCCAAATATAATTTAGACATCTGAAACAATAAAAAACAATAATTAAAAAAACAAATAACACATATTAGCATATATACTTTAACTAAATATTAAATAAACAATAAGAAATAATAACATACCCAACCACAATTAAACAAAATATAGTTACTCTTCACATTAAGCATACATGATTTAAACAATTTGTAAAATCTTATCTAAAATCTTAAAAAAATTTAAAGAGAAAAATTGTGTTCTTGGGAAAAAAAAAATTGTGTTCAGAGTTAGAGTTAGATAATAATCTCAAAATAAATATAGAACTGTGTATGAAGAAAGTTCACAAATCTCCATATTAAGTCATTCTTCCAATGAAATATTTATCTCCTTGTGGATAAAGTCTCAAATCCTTCAGGTGAAAGTCTCATCCCAGGTGATGTTATTTGATCTTATTTACGCAACAACAAAATACTAATCTCCTCAGCAGTAAAATACTTCTCTCCTCTTCTGCAGTGGTCATATAATCAAATTCCATAATGCCCTTTCAAATTAAAGGACTCATAAATCTCCATATTAAGCCATTCTTCCAAAAAACTACTTATATCTAAAAAAGTTCACAAAACTCCATTTTAAAAACCATTATTCCGAAAAATACTTATCACCTCTTTCTATGGTGGACTAGATGTTCTCATATAATCTTTCATGTATATGAAGAAAACACAAATCTGCACATGTATATTAAGTCATTCTTCAAAAACCGTTTAAATCTTTCATCTTTGAGATGTATTCATATTACATATAATCAAATGCTCTTTAAAATTATGTGTGAGCTAGCTCACATATACAATATGTGTGAGCTATCTCACATATACATATGCATAACTTATTTGTAAATATACGTGAATGTTGGTTTTTGTGATTATTAATCAATTTAGTTAAGAGTTTGACAATACCCTGGCAATAAGGAATTCACTTCGTTGTATGTAGAAAACACAAATGTCCATACTACACCATTCTTGGACAAGAAAGCAAGGAATGCAATCAAAGAAAATTTAGAAACTTTCCTTTTTCTGATGTGGGATAGAGTCTGTTATCAAATAATCAAATGTTCAAGTTCAAAATTAGGTCTTCATCATGATCTTTAACCTTAAATAAGTTTGAATGTACACCATTTAAGACAACAATAAGCTTATCTAGGGGTTCTATATATTCCAAAATATTTGATCAAAGCGTTGAATAGGAAAGGCTAAACTAAAAATTTGAGAAAACAAAAATTTGATAAAATTAAAAAACACACATTTATGAATCATCCTGAATGGATGCATCCTTCTCAAATATGGGTGCTTCCTCCGCTTTTTCCTCAATCCCAATCGCCCTCCCAAGCGCACTCTCAGGTACTCTCTTCTCCACATTACCCTATATAACACATTTCAAATTTGAAAATTTGAAAATTAAATTTAAATGATTATAACACATTAAATTTAAATGATTTTAACACATTAAATGATACCTGTGAACTCCCACCCTCTTCAAACTCTCCTGGTGAGAATTGAGACAAGCCTGCCCAAGTAGTAGGAGATGGAATAGGGATCTGTGAACAACACAACTAAGAACTAAATCTATAATTTAATGTGTTCACATTTATACAAAATTATAAATTTTGTTGATCTCTTATTCAAAATATTGGAGATTGGACAACTAAAGTGCTCATCTCTGGATATTAGAAAACACATACTTGATTCAACCCATTCAAATTTAAACTTGTGGAATCAAGTCCCCTATATACTGGAGATTCATTTAGCATATCTCCAAACTGAAATTAAAGACAATAAAAACTTGATTATTTCTATAGATATGTAATGATATCTAAATCTAGAATTAGAAGTAAACTATCCTAAAATGCATCAAAAAATTACTAACTAGAACACATACCAATATATTGTTCGGGTCATCATTCTGAATGACCTTCTTCCAACCATCACAAATAATTTTTTCATACTCCTTAACATATTCTAATGACATGGTATCTAACTCTGCATATGTTTTATAAACAAATGTGGCCCGGGAATTGGCTTTCACTCACTAACGGTTCATGCCAACATCAACACCATAAAAAATCGCTTCCAAAATTTTCTCATTTTCATTCCTAGCCTCTTTTCCAATCTATGATGCAGCTCACAACTCTGAATGTGAATAAAATGACCCTGTTGGGTGAGGTACTAAAGGTTGTGGAGGCCTCGAAAATGTCGCATTTCGATATGCCCCTTTGCGATCATATGTTTGTCCTTTATCAATCCCACAATAACTCGACGGTAGACTAGTATACTCAGGGTGTATGTGCAAGAAAAAATTTGCATAAAAGTGTCTTGAAAAATAATGTGGAACCTCATCATTCCACGGAAATTTCCCATATGCCGCCAAAAATCTGTTATACAGATGTCCTGCAATGTCAGGGTGGTTAAAATATTGCACCTTCAACATCTTTCACTTTGGCCCATCTTTGAAGTTGAACATCGAAATTGCGTCTTCTTTTGAAACTTTATTTTTTACTGCCTCCCATTTATCTGGACCCATCACCTCTGACTTTTGCTGCCTCATTAAATCGACAAAACTATCAGTGGTTGGCCCCATCTTTTGATATGCGTCTATAAAGTTTTGCAATGAATGCAAAACAATCTGCAAGCTTTTTTTACTCTCCTGAGGGAGTTCCAAGACCACCAAATCATTTTCCAACCTCATTTTAACATGTGAGCATCGCTCAAGGGTCATTGCTTCAGTAATCCCTTCACGGGTAAGCTCATCACCAACATCTGAAGGATAGGTGGACGTAGGCGTGTAATATTCTATTTCTTGATAATGCGGCCTCCTAAATCCACCCTCACTCTCTGCACCAACATTAGAATCTTCGTGACAACCACTCTCTCTTTCATTGTCATCTTTTGCTCTAAACTCATTGTCTACACACACATTTGAAAGTAATTACAAAATTTAACTTGACATAAATTTAAATACACAAAAATACAACAAAAATAAACAAAATCAAAGAAAATTACCAGAAATGTTCTCTTGTCCTGAGGTATTCCCTACATTCGCAGGCATAGGAGTATCAATTCACAACCTATATAAGAAGGTTGCATTCATAGCACTTGCTTGAGAAGATTATGCAGTTGATCTATTCATAGACTCATTTGAAAATTTCCTTTGACGAGATTGTTGTTGGTCACTCGGAGTCTCAGTCGAAGAATGAGTTTCTCTTCTTCCTTCTTGGGAGAGCCTGGAGTGTTTGCGAGGAATGTTTGGAGAATCCCATGTCGACATCTATCCTCAATATCTATCCTTTGGAAATTCATGAAAAGTTAAGCACAAGACAAGTACGAGTTAATATCTTCAACACTGACCAACAAAAATTATGAAGAAAGAAAAAAAAATAAGAAAAAATTAATAGAAATGTTCTTTATGTTAGACACAATTATAATAGGGTGATGCATAACTCCACTACCCATGCCCATTTCAAATATATGTTGGTTCCTTAATATTAGCACAAATAACCTTGGTAAATCCACCAATAGTACATGGGTCAAAGTTTGGTAACGAAGTAGCAGTTATCTATATGGGCAATCAGATTTCATGCATCCAACAGGTATGTAGCATAGTCCACGAAAATCAACAAGTAACTTTATGCCATTTTTGGTTGGATGGAAGAAATCTCCCATCTACAAAGCAATGACACTAAGTATCAACAGATCTATATTACACTTGGAGGGGGCATTCATAGAGAAAATGTATTATATGATTGCAAGTTGTTGGAATTCTGTTTATGACAAACCTTTTTATATACTAAGCATTTGTGATTGGTTCAAGGTAAACCAAAAACCACTTGTCATGACAAATGAAGGTTTCTAGTCAGCTAAAAACTACTAGATGTAATGAATTGTTTGTGGTAAGATGAAACCACTTGAGAGTTTTAATGATTATTGGTAAGACCAATGTGAAACTTTAGATGATGTAATGGTTGAGGGTAATCAATAGGAACCCATAATGTGGTTGTGGGTAAGAAAAAGAAAACCTAGGATGATGATTGATGAAGATGTAGGGGGATACAAAGGTATAGGTATGACGATTTACGATTCACAAGTTTAATTGAAACTATAGCATTGAGAAAAGGATCAATGAAGGATAGAAAACATTTTTTTACCTTGAAAACAATTGTAAATCATATGAATTTTGGCTCTGGGAAAAAAAGAAACCCCCTTTTTAGACACTCATCAATATTTTTATATTATATGGATTTGAAGATTTGGGTTGTAGCATTTCTATATAATCATGGAGAAATACTAAGAAAATTCAAAAGTGTTTATAATTTATAATCTTAAAATTAATATCATACAACCTATCCTATCCTCCTCATATAATTAGTTATTTCCACATAAATAGAATGACTAAAACTAGGTACCTAATGTACAGGCATAAGAGACCACCAACATGAAAGAAAATATGCTACCTATGATTTCTGCAAACTCTAGTCAAAGCCACCTATGGCTTAGTATGGGTTGGCATAAAGATGCCAATATTGGCTAAATCATTTGGGAATGGAGAAGGGGATCACTCTACAGAACATTGATATACCATTAAAATTACTATTAAATTGAAATTCAATGAAAAACAATACTTATGAAGAGTTTTGTTAACTATAAGGTAGGGATAAAATGTTATTTCTATCATAAAAACTCCCATATGATATGGGTTTTCATTAGAAAATGTTTCTACTATGAGTCGATATATCACTAGTGTTAGGTCACATGGCCATCATAACATGATGAAGGTATATTACTCTATCTCATGAATACAACAAAAATCACATGTGTATCATAACACACACACACACACACACACACACACACACACACACACACACACACATAATTAATATCTTGCTACAAATTTGAAAATTTTAATAGACATAATTTTAGAAAACATGATTATCCTTTATTGTTATCTTCTCAATTTTAATGATATTTAGGAGACCATTCCCATAATCATCACTAATGAACAATAAATTAACATAATCATTCTCCCTCATGGCTACTTAACACCCTAGTAAGCAAAGTCAAACATTAAATTGACTATTTATTTGATCACGTGACTAGCGTTTAATTTAATTTCTTGAATCATGTAGGAAATCCTTAGATACCCACATGACCCTACTAAATAAGATCTAGGTACATGCACATTAATAGAAAATAGGATTGGTTTCAGTGGCCCAAAGGTGGTGTAAGGAATTTGCACTTTGAAAAAACCGAAGTAAACTCCACAACCATAATTTATGAAAACAAAATTAGGTGTCTTTTCTAGTAACAAACCTTGTGTTACACTGGTCCCATTGGACCTTGACTTGATTAAAACATGTTGGGGATACTAATATATTGATTGCATGTACCCCTATTTAGCAGGCACCTTACTACGTCTTGACTCTATGTTATTACCACTTGTAACTAAATTATCACAAAGACACACTTTTCTTATAGATATCCACACTCCCCTCACGTTGTGACAGGGTCATGCTATCCACACTCCCCTATATGTATGATGACTAATACTAGTTGTCTACTAGAGATGTTAGGTCGAAAGGTTTGACGGTTTCACATTTGGATTATATCTAGAGTTAGATCAATATAGTTGAAACTCCAACATATTTCAACAAAGTAAGGGATGGGAGATGCAAGATGGAATTAAGGGTTTAAAAGGAGGGGTGATTCTAAGTCAATTGAGGATATCATTTGGGATTCGATATGCCATTCTTTGTTTCCTCACATAGTTCCTACCATGTTTAAATTATAATAATTCAATTTTAAAGATGGATGAATGTTGAATTATTATTCTTTATTTAATGAGGATTATTTGAAGTTTGATTTACTTTATTTATTTGTATGCATGATTAGTTGTGAACATTTTAAAAATATGCATTAGGAACATCGCTTGTTGTTATCATCTACGTGTGGGATATGTGTGTTCTAGCTATGCCTACATATCCAACACACATACAATATTATGGTTTAATAAACACATTAGTTACTAATGTCTAGGTTATTAATGAATTAATTAATAAGTTGTCAATTTGAAGTTATATTATATGAATATAAATATCATCAATAAGATAAGCATTCAATAACTTTGGTCAATATGTTTGAAGTAATAAATGAGTATAATAATTAGTTCCCATCTAATACTCTTGTATTTCTATATTAGACTTTATTATCCAAAATGAAGTATTCGTTATAATTATTCCTTTAGTCAAAGGGTCACTACAATTGGAAAAGACCACCAAAGTGGGAGACTGGTTCCTTTTTGAGCAGTTTACTATGATAAGAGTCTATGGTTTGGAAGAGAAGCCATATCAAAAGTGAGTGTTGAATTTGGTTGTTCTAGAGACTAAAAAAAGTGAAATTCATTCAGTTACTGACTAACAAGCCAAGCATATTAAATTAAATGTTGATCAGATGAATTTCAAGGAAAAACCAAATCTACACAAGTAGGTCACTCATGTCTTACACAGAGATGTGACCAAGACTCATAACAATATGTAGGGCATGTGAAGCATAGGGGGAGATTTACTTACCCATTATCATTAGGTCTCACTATATGGTTTCAAGATGTGTTTTTTCAATCTAGTCCAAATATAAATGACTCTTACCAATGAATATTTCTTTCTCTTGTTATGAAATGAAGAATATTGAAAAATGAAAAACTTGGCATGAATTACATAATCATGTTAATCATTGAGTTTTTGAATCAAATTTTTGTTTGAGGCCTCAACTAAAGGAGCATATATCTGGGAATCAAATCCAATATAGGGTCATCCATGCCCAAAGTAGTGTGGTTGGATGAAATAATTCCATGTTATTTTCCTTGCATCGACAATAAAAGGTAATGTCTCCTTGGGAAAATTGGCATTCATAAATGCAAAGTGTATAAGGGATTGAGGGAATTTTATCCTTGTACAGGCAACAAACATACCATATGCATTCATTTGTTGAGAAGTGTTGCAATGGTATTCAAGGTGTTATAGATCAAGGGATCTCATGGATTTTATTTATAATATGATAATATCATCTAAGAAGGACATCATTTCATGTGTAGGTCTCCTTCAATATCCTCAATATTTTGAATAAACTTTATAATCTACTTGCATTATTAAAACCATACAACCAATATTTTATATCATCAAAATGTTTTGAATACATTTTATAATCTAGATTCACATTATTAAAAACCTACAACCAATGTTTTGTAGCATCAAGTGCAAAAAGATTGAAAACAACATAACTTAAAACATTGAAAACAACATAACTTAAGAAAGAGTTAATATAATTTAACGGTAAACAAGGCATTGTAAGAAACATTGTAAGCTAAAATCTGTAAGAAACTTATGATACTCTAATATTACATATGTATAAATGGATTTATAAATTGAATTCCTAAATATTTGAACTTTTTATAAAATACAAAACGTTTGAAATAAAAAGTTGGACAACTTGAAATTTTTATGAAATTTTTATAAAATACAAAATATTTGAAATGACTGTAAGTTGGTCATGGGGAGCCAGCCATGTGACCAAGCCATGGGCATGCCCACGGCTTCGCCATAGGGTTTCCCCCCCATGTCCAAGTCACAACCAATTTTAATAAGAGATTATCTATGCACAAAAAAGCAGGGCATTTGAATCTAAGTCTTTAACACCGGAGTGAAATACAATAGATTTAGCTCTTGACCGACTTCTCGGGCATAGACTAATCACTTAAATGCTTACTCTATTCTTAATATTTGATTGTTAAATGTCTATATCAAATTTAAAAACTTAATATTTGATTGGTAAATGTCTATATCAAATTAACTAAATCCATATTGTTTATAAATTATTTATTAATGTCTATATATCAAATTCCCATTTTTAAGTAAATCCATATCGTTTATAAATTTACTGTTTGTGTGTATAATTTGAACATATAAACAAATAATTTTTAAATTGTCTTCCTATTTTATTTTTAAATTTATTAAAACAAAAATTCATATATATGTTTTAAATATTTTCCATTTTATGTATATTTCACAAATATTCATTTACAAATTATAAGATAGACAATAATGTACAACAAGGAATTCTAGAATCAACAATCTGTAAACAATATTTATAACTTATGATAATCTAATATTACATATGTACAAATGGCTTTATAAATTGAATTCCTAAAGATTTGAAAATTTTATAAAATAAAAGACGTTTGAAATTAAAACTTAGACAGTTTGAAATTTTTATGAAATACAAAACGTCTGAAATGACTATGACTTGGTCACGGGGGGCAACCATGTGGCCAAGCCATGGGTGTACCCATGGCTTGGCCCCCATGGCCAAGTCACAACCAATTTTAATAAGAGATTATCTATGCACAAAAAAGCAGGGCATTTGAATCTAAGTCTTTAACATCAAAGTGAAAGATAGTAGATTCAGCTCTTGGCTGACTGCTGACTAATCACCTAAATGCTTACTCTATTCTTAATATTTGATTGTTAAATGTCTATATCAAATTTGAAAACTTAATATTTGATTGTTAAATGCCTACATCAAATTAACTAAATCCATATTGTTTATAAATTATTTATTAATGTCTATATAAAATTCACATTTTCAAGTAATTCCATATTGTTTATAAATTTATTGTTTGTGCACATATAATTTGAACATATAAACATGTAATTTTTAAATTGTTTTCCTATTTTATTTTTAAATTTATTAAAAAAAAAATTAAAATGTATGTTTTAAAAAATTTTCATTTATGTGTGTGTGTGTGTATTTACATATTTATTTGTAAATATAAGAGAAGATTTATATTTTAAGAAATAGAAGAACATATTTATATTTACAAGAAATATAATTTACTAAAAAAATTAAAATGATGTTCGTCGAATAATATTTGAATATAACTGAAAGAACGAAAAATATTTCTATGAATAAATTTATTTGAATTAAACCACTTAATAAATTATGTGGTCAAACAATAGACCATAACTATTACCAGTCAATAAAATAGTCTTTGAATCTAAACTAGACAAAAACAAATGCGCACATACCAAATCTAAAATCTAAATACTAATTTTAACAAATTTAAAATAAACATAAAGATTTGTTCTACCTATACCAAACTATACAACACATTTATGCACGGAATTTTATAACACTTTTATAATCAGAATGTACAAATATTAACAAATTTGAAATAAACATAAAGATTTCTTCTACGTGTACCAAACTATATAACACATTTGTGCACACAATTTTATAACGCTTTTATAATCATAATGTAATATTTTGAACAATTACACAAACTAATCTCAAGTTCATCAAACAGTTACACAAACTGATCAAACAATTACTCATATCTATATCTATTTTTAGCTTATTTAGTTCAACTAACTGCAAATTAATAATAAATTAAGAAATTAGTTGAAACATTTCAAATTAATTAGATTAAGTGTAAACTGCTAATATACAAGGCAAAAGTAATTTGGATAGGTGATATCAAGATTTGAAAACATTTTTGACATTTCAATTTTTTTTGAATGATGAGTCAAATACGCTTAAAAATGAAAAACGTGTTGGCATCTTCCCATCACGTGTTTGTTGTTTGGTTTTGTACGAGATGGGAAATTGTGAAAAAGATTGTGTTACATGGTTATGAAAGAATATTGGGCATTTGTATTTGGGTTTAGTATGCACATTGTCCATTCGAGGCAGCATCAACAGGAAAGAGAACGAAGCTAGAGACACAATGGCCTTGGTTACCTATCTTTTCTGTCTAGTTTTAGGACAACACACAGCCCAAATGAGATTTGAATAGTTTTCTTGTTAAATCAGTTGACTAGGCTGTACAACAACACACTATTCAGCCTTGGCGTGCCCTCGTCTTGGCCACAGGGTTGGGCCCTCGCAACCAAGTCATAGTCTAGTGGACTGTAACTTGGTCATGGGGAGCCAACCCTGTGCCTAATTCATTGGCGTGCCCACGGCTTGGCTACAGGGGCCGCCATATAATTTAAAATTAAAATTAAAAATTAAAATAAAAATTAAAATAAAAAATAAAAAATTACAATTAAAATTAAAATAAAAAATAAAAAATTACAATTAAAATTACAGACTGCAAGCACGACATATAAATTAAATTTAAAATTTAAAAATTATAGTTAAAAAGAATTATAAAAAAAAATTGAAATTTAAAGCTTTTGGGCACACTATTCATCCTTGGCGTGCCCACTGCTTGGCCACAGGGCTGGCCCCTGTGGCCAAGTCACAATCCAGTGGACTGTGACTTGGTTGCAGGGGCCCAACCCCGTGGCCAAGCCGTTGGCGTGCCCATGGCTTGGCCACAGGGATGGCCCCTTGTGGCCAAGTCATAGTCCAGTGGACTGTGACTTGGCTACTGGGGCCCAGCCCCTTGGCCAAGCCGTGGGCACGCCAATGGCTTGGCTACAGGGGCTACCATATAATTTAAAAATTAAATTAAAAATTAAAATTAAAATTAAAATTAAAAATTGGAAATTACAACTAAAATTAAAAATTACAATTAAAATTACAGACTGCAAGCACGACATATAAATTAAATTTAAAATTTAAAAATTACAGTTAAAAAAAATTATAAATAAAAATGAAATCTAAAGGTTTTCGGCTTACCTGAAGCTCGGCCTGCCCAACCGCCCGCCAACACAACAACCCAACCGCCTGCAGGAGCGCACACCAACATGATGTTCGCGCCAACACAATGTCTGCACCAACACAACAACCGTGCCAACAAAATGACTGCTCACAATAAATCACAATCACTCACTCACTATCACAATCGGGAAGAGCTGGGAAAAACATTCCAATTACGTTGTGCAGTTAATATATAAAAACAAATTCAAACGAAAGAATTTTTCGGCCGAAAGAATAGTTCGTCCGAAAGAATTTTTCGGCCTGATTATCTTTCGGCCGAAAACATATTGTCGAATGGAAAAAATACGTCCAACTAAATTTCTACACGAAAATCAAGGGCACCATCATTGTACCTTTCGATTTGACATTCCAGGGTTCGGCCGAAAAAAAAATATGTTTCAGCCGAAACAATGTTTTTTGGAATTTTGGAGATTAGATTGTCAAGAAAGTGTTACCCGCCTCTGTGATCTCACCCTGCTACTAGATGCAATTTTCATTTTTTATTCTGCTCCTGGCATATAAATTCACATCATTCACAATGTATCATGGTGTGCACCTGTTATTGTAATGCGATTTAAGCGCGTAAGTGTGAGATTCACATGGTTGAGTCTTGGGCCAATTGTGTGGACACACATAGAAGAAGAACCACAGACATAAGGACAGAGTCAGAAATATGGTTAGAGAGATCCACAAACATCATATCCAAATATCTCCGCTTCTGTAAGAGATTAAAAGTGAATGTGGATGGTAAACATTTGTTGCATGGTCGTCTCATAAGATGAAAGGCCACGACATGTTGACAAGTCACAAGACATGGATTGTTGTGGAGAAACTATCACGATGCTGGGGATCCCTTGGTTAGATACCAGAAACATCCAATGCTCCCCAACATCATGTGGCATCGACACCTTTCATTTAGTGGAAAAACCATACCAAATTACTCAAGTCAAACTACGCCTATCTTCATTACTTCTTCTTTACAACAGTTATACAGTTATCTTGTTTATTATACTTAGCATGTTTCAACAAAGAACACAAGTATGCACAATAGATAACTCACCATGTATATTTGGGTGGCCAAATCGGCCTAACACTTGTTTCTTCATTAATATAAAAAGAACCGAGTTGTAGCTTATTACAACAAAACAATGAACATGGAGCACATAGCTCAGCAATACTTGGACTCGATAGTTCTTTGTTATGAATAGTCTCATCACAGAGCTTCCCATCATGTCGAACAATCTACCCACTCATCCATCTTCTGTCCACAACCTTTGCTACATCTCTACGATCGTCTCTGCCTCATGCCAATTCTTTGCGCCATTCTTGCACTTCCCCTTGACTCCTGGCAAGACTCCACCATAGAGCTCCCACCGAAAGTGATCTGTAAATGAGAGCCTTATAACCTATCCATCTCACCAACATGGAATTCTCTGTCAAAATAATTATAACTCTGGATGTTTAGATGTCAAAAAAACAATTCTCGATCAATCAAGTCCCAAGTCGAGTTAGAAATAAATAATGAATCAAGTCGAGTCAGGAAATGCAAGTCGAATCAAGTTGTGTCGAATTCGAAGTTGAATCATCCAAGTCAGATTTACCCAAGTAAAAATTGCTCAAGTCGGATTTACCCAAGTCAAAATTACTCAAGTCGAATTTCTTCTAAGTCAATTCGACCAAGAGCTATCTACTAGTCGAATGGGGGAGGAAATTCGACCAAAAGGGAAACCAAGTCAAATTTTTAATGACCAATAGCTGGAATGAATGTCCGAGGGAGAATTTACTCACCAGTAATGTCAGAAAAAATTTTGGAACAAATTTGGGTAACCCACGGTGCATAAAAACGTCGGAGAGTCGATTTTAATATCCCCGACAAATAAAACGTTTGCAAGTCTATTTTAACATTCATTGACAATCAAGAACATTTCAGAAGTTGATTTCGCATCCAATGATGAAGGAAAATGTTTTGGGAGAATTTGGTAGTAGGCAAGTTTGCATAAATGTGGATATGGTTCGTGGGTAGCTAATGAACACCTAGACAACCCCAGACCTAGATATATATAATGTCTATGATTTATGGCCAAAGGAAAAATTTCCAGCGAGGTCGAGAATGAGTTCAACAACTACAAACAAAATTGCAAACCCCCGAGTGAATAGAAAAGGCTATGGAAGGAGGATCGTCGGTTTCCAACTCTGAATTCATTGCACATATACAATTAAAGAGTTGTTAGTCTAGTGTATTAACCCACTGAGACCAAATTAATATAAAACAATCTCATCAATAGTAATGCGGATTTCTGGTCTCTAGAATATACATAGATGGCCATTAAATTACAGTGTAGACATTAACCATTCCTAAGAAAACATAAACCACGGAAATCATCACACATAGGCTCAAATTGTTTTTACCATGGAAACCCAAATGTGAAAATGTAACACCCTGTTTCCCCCAGCTTGTAATTAATCATAAAATAGGATTACCATGCTAAGGCATGTGGACAATGTAAAGACTCGATGCAATCCTCGATCATCAGATCCATAGGATAGGTGGCACAAATCTGTGGACTCCGGGTAAAGACACGAAGTAATCCTTGATCATTAGATCAAGTGGACATGCGTAAGTGGATTATAGCCTTCGGATAAAATACATTTCGAAAAAGGGGGAAGTTTGAGATTTTAGATCTCTGAAGTCTGGAGACTCGAAGGAGAACTCAACCATTGATCAAGAAGAGGGCCACAGAACCGTTGATCTAGTTGAAAGGTCAAACACCCGAAGTAGCAGCAGGGTCGTGGATTTAGGAGGGGCAGATCTAGCCCGTTGGATTTGAAAAGGGTAGATCTTAACCATCAGTTCAGAAAATACCGTCAAGATTGGGATATCGACAGTCCCGTAGTATTGTGGGGATCAAAGTTGAGGGTGGGCTGCAATCCAAACCCCAGTTTTGGAGAAAGGACACGTGGAGACTCGAGGAGAATTGCGGGCTGAAAAGTAGTTTGGTTTCAAACCACCCTTGGTCGCTCCTGCAATCGCGTGGTTACATAAGGCCATCGCCAAAGGTCATATCAAGGAAGGGGCTTATTAGAAAAGGAGCTAGAACCCAAACTTTGATATTTCGTAGGCGCAAAGAGAATGGTTGCGGGTATCTTTAGACCTGCACCAGGAAGTCGAAAAGGTTTGCGTCTCATTACAGAATGAGACCATCAAGGTCTTAGAGAGTCGTTTGGATCTAGAATCGAAGATCCTTGATCGAGAGGTTGGACTGGTTCCCCGACCTTCCAAATTAGAAACCATGGATGGAGAATCCATCCTTTAAGAAAAGTGAAAATTTTTATGCCTCATCGTGGGTGTGTTACAAATTGGTATCAGAGCATCGTTACAACACTTGGCCTTCTTGGGATCATGTACGAGTTGTGTAAGGGGGTATTTTTATTTGCATTTACTCCTTGAGGAGAAGGGTTGTAGATTGAACCTATGATTTTGGAAATTCTTTTTGAATTTCAGCAGAAGAATTTATTTAGCCCTTTTTCAAAGTGATAACTACTCTTACCAGAGTAAGGATATGCTAATTAACATTTATAATAAGACTTGAATGTGGATAGCTGAAGGTGGCAGGGTTCTATCAAGGGCAACTCAAGCACGAGGGATGGATGACCTAGTGTTCGTAACACTACTTCTAAGCATGGGTAGTTGGAACTTCAGGTACTGATGATGGTAGATTATATGATGGTTAATACCTTTGTGGGATTAAAGGAATCTGATAGGATCAAGTAGGATCCTTTGCAGTTATAATTACTACTATATATTAAAATCAGAGTATACAACTCCTCATGACCAGAGAAAATTGAGATGGGTAAAACCCTATGGACATTGAGGGAAGAAGGTTTTCTTGCTAGATGTTGTCACATAAAGAGGAAAGTGACCCTGGTTGGTTATTGCCTCGAGAAAATGAAACATCAATATGAGATATGACTATGAGATTAGTCATGTCAGTGACCGAAATCTCAAACTAAAGGACACTAATGATGAAATTAAACTATCAAGTGAATGCATGAGGTAAAAATGTGCAAGAGATGCACCTACTTATACATGAATGTGTATACAGGATCATAAGGATGATTGGAAGATCCTTGGGAAGAGGATATAAAAGCATGATATGTCCATGTGTGTGAATGACATGGAAAAGGCACAAGCAATAAGCTAGCATGATGAATACTTAGTTGTGTTTAATTATGCTTGAGTGCATGGGATTAATGCATTATGGAGAATTCGAATATGAAGCTTGATAGTAATACTAGTTAGGTATGAATGATATTAATCGTTCAAGTGATGCATATGTATGATGTAAGTTAACAAAACTAGAATATGTATGGATACATAATTTGGCTACATGACAAAGATGCATGTTTATATTCCTTATGGGATATTTGGTAAACTGTTGAAGGCCGAGGCCATCACAAATAGTGATGGATATGCAATAAGGAAGTTGCATGTTGAAGGAGTTCCCTATGGAGAAACTGTGTGAAGACTTTGTCAGGAAACAAAGTCACAACCTTAATGAATGCTGAGAATTAAGCAGTGAGCTACAAGATTATATATATATATATATATATATATATATATATATATATATAAATCCTGGATTACATTTTGAAAACATCATGTAATGAATAGAAGACTAATGAATGAATAAATGATTATATTTGATTGAATAGGCTTGGTTGAAGCCATGTTAAGAAAAGGCAGTGAGGCCTTTAGAGATAACTCAACTAGGCTGAAAAGTCCCAGGCGGTGTAGAAAGAATTGGAAGAAGGGGAAAGCCCCTAACTCCTTTCTTGCTATGTGTTATGTTTCCTATGGAATGAGAAAGCTAGTACGCTAATGAAAGTAAAAGGTTTTGACACCATAGTGATAAGGATTGTGTTGTTGAAGATACAATTGAAATATGTTTCTGTTGCACTTGTGGAAATATTTGAGGATAATGTGATGAAGTGCATAAAGATATGCTAGGTCATTTTGAAGATGTTTTATGAATTTTATGATACATGCACTTGGTTTAATATTACAACTAATGTAATTATGACTATGATGATGCATGCTATGTATAGAAAGTAATTGGAGCTATTGAGGACGACAGTTGCCAATGATGGGCAACCTCAAGCAGAGGGTGACCAGGAGAAGGCTGTGGTTGAAAGATTGTTGATGGGGCTGTAAAAGTCTCCATAAAGCATTATTAGTGAGCTAAAAATCAGAAAGAGGGTGCTAGCAACCAAGAACCAGTATAAATATATTCGTGCCTATGTGGCACAAGGTATGAAGGGATTTGGTAAGAACCCCTTCTGGAATATTTTATTGCCTTAATGTTATGCATGAACTTTTTAAAGGGCAGTTGTATGCCTTGGATACCCAAGTAAGGTATGATTGAGGAAGGAGAACCTGAATGATGGAGGTATGAAACTCTGGTAGTAAACATTGTTTGTAACTCTTGGAAGAATTCATGAATTGATATGTCATGAATACATGGAAAAATAAAGGAATGCTTAAAGTCATTCATGTGAAACTTTTGAGTTCATGTGTACTAATTTGGGATTGTGATCGACCTATAGCAGGTAGTATGGTCCTGCTGTAAGAATGAAAGAAAATGAATAAACCATATAAGGAAAAGGTTGGTTAAATTCTAACACACCATGGCCAAGAACCGGTCATAAAGGGTGACGAACTTGAAAACAATGCTAGAGTGCATAGGGTATGAATGTGGCCATGAATAATTGGCACATTTGTTAAAATCCTTTGAAATGTTGAATTTCATTTTGAAAGGTCTGGTATGTTGAAATGAGGCATAGGCAAGGAATGTGATTCCCTTTTTATGTTTATATAGATATGATGAA
>ML778155.1:0-33272 GCA_009831015.1 Picea engelmannii
GGTTGGAGCCTCCTTCCAGTTGCAGCTAGAAAACAAAGGAAGTTGGTGCTTCCAATGAATGTAATTCTTCAAGACATATAAGAAAAAGCATTCTGTGGTTTTCTCCCGATTTGGGTTTCCACGTAAAACACTGGTGTACTGTTTATGTGTGTGATTGTTTATTTATTACTGCTCATTATTCGATAATAATTCTACATTGATATAACATTTGAAGAAAAGGATTATAATTACGTTATCATTGATTCACCCCCCTTCTCAGTAATCCAACAATGTGCCCATTTCCTTGTGTCAATTGATGAAACTCTATGTGGGTGTATTGATGGGTTCATCCAACCTCTCCAACGCACCCATCTTGTTGAGGGAAGGCAAGTTCACTCCTTGGGCATGCACCCAAATCACCCAACCCTTGTAAAAATGAAACCCAAGTCTCCTTCAACCTTCCTAATGCAAGTAAGTTGTGTTCCCCCTTGGTGTCATATGTCACCATCATGCGCCCTAGATGCTCCTGATCACACCCATATATCGTTGTTCGTCCGACCGATCACATGCTCCTTGTGTTATCTTTCCCGACTCATCCCCAAGTATGCCCAAGGAGTGTGCACGCTCAATGGGTGTCACAAGATACCTTACATCCTCCCCCAATCCAAGTTTTTGTTTTCCTTGACAACATCTGTCAATCTTCATGGTGCCTCTTCCCCATCTCTGGATCTCATCACCACTCAACAATTGTTGTCTCCTCAACTTTTGTTTTCAAAGAAAACTCCCCTTAGGAACTTACATGAGTCTACGAAGTGTCACGCCTCACTAAATTACTATTTCTTCTATACTTCAGTCCATATGTCCATGCTTTCATGTGTTGGATCCCCTTGTGACTTTGGTTGATTGCATAGCTAGTACGATTGTTGCATCTGTATCTCAAGAACTCTTGTCTTCACATTCAAACAACCTTTTTTTTCTGCAAACTTGTCACATCCACAACTCCTCATTTTCTCCAATCTGTCAAGTCACCCAACTGTGTTCCCAACATAATTCACTAAGGTACCTCCTTAAGGTGTCCCATAGGCCTCACTTCCTCCCACTGAGACAATGAACCAACATGTTGTGGTCTAGTTTGAGGGTGAAGGGGGATGGTTGGTTGGGCCATCTCCCTCATATCTAATCTATCCAAATGAAATTGACGAAGAGTCACTATACTTCTGCATTATGTACATGAGCAATGTTGCACTTGAATTGATTCTACCTTCACACTAATCAACGAGTTGTTCTAACTCAGGGTCATATGGTCATTCACCATGTCCAAGTTCACTAGAAGAGGAATTGACCATGTTAGAAAAAAAGGATATTGGATCAATAAAATAAGACAAATGAGGAAATAAAACATAGAAGATACACAATACAATAGAGACACATATATACGTGCCCAGTGTGGGCTACATCCACCAGATAAATTGTCAAGTCCTTCCTTTTTATTATCCAAAAAAATGAAGGGATACAACCTACAACACGCCTGTTGTAAGTTCATATTCTTTCTCTCACAATATCCTCTCTCAGAATACAATAATCACACACATACACAACTATAATACAATTCCCTCATGAAAGAGGGTTTCCTTCTAGGGAAAAAAAAGATGACATAACTTCTACCATCAGATCTGCGACCTTATAATGAACAGTCCATATTGACTACAAAATTAAAATATTTTACACGAAATTTTTTTTCCCAATATTTCTCTTCGGGGGTGTTGCCCTCAAATCCCCCACTCGAGAGGGTAGGGGGGGGCACACAAATTTATGCCCCCCTTGGACCCCCTAAAGTCCAATAGTTTGCTTGTTGCAGTGATGGTTGTTGCAAGAATCTACATGTTCTATCGTCGTAGTTCATTCTGCATCCATGGATGCAAACTATTCATGAAGTGGAAAATTTTGTCTTCTTTCGACATCTCTTTGATCTCTAACATGATCCCTGTGAACTCCTTGATGTAGGCTTGGATCTTACGAACATGCTTGAGAGCCAACAACTAATTTATTGCGATCCATGCTTGGTTTCTCGAACCAAACTATGCCTTCAAGGTTACCTTCATCTCTTCCTAGTTTTAGATATTCTCAATGGTTCTCCTAGCTACTAAATCCTCCACTTGGTTCCTCCACTAGAGGTTAGTGGTCCTCATCAAAAATATCGTTGTAGCATTCACCTTGGCTTCATCCGAACTTCCTTTCAACTCCTCTGAGTACTGCTCAATGTCCTAACAGAATTTTGCAAGCAAATTAGCGTTGTGAGTATTATTGTATGGCTTGGGTTCCTTTATCTTGATCCACATCGGCATGACACCAAAGCTCTATTCGTTTGCCAAAGCTTGTTTCAACATGTGATGGTGTCAACTTGGTCCTTCAACCTCTGTGTGACTAAGGCAAGTGCATCTTCCTTGAGTCTATCCTGAACATCATCGATCAAGGTGTTGATAATCAATTCCGCGGTTTCCTAGCACTCCCAGATGGCTTCATTAAATCCATGCTTCATCCTTCCTATCTCAGTCTCCATCTGTTCAACCTTCCCACCTTGTTGGCACATTGCGTCCACCTTCTGATCAACATTATTCTCCAAATTAATGAGTCAATCCTTCATCCTGCCTCTCTTGGGCTCCCTTTAGTGTCACTTCCATCTACATGCAACCCAACCATGGATGTCCCTCCAAGTATATTCACTCTACTTGTAAAGGTTTCATCCAAGGAACCCAAGAATTTATCTCAAGACTTCTTCAAAATTTTGCGATAAACTCCATGATGAACTCTGTGATCGGGACTGCGACAAGTCCTGCATTTTTCCTCCTTGCCAAAGTGTTCAATTCACCCTAAGAACTCTACACCTGGTATGTTCAAGCGGTGTGCACATGTCTACTCACAAGTCACGACTTCATCTGCAACTCGTCCCTTCACTTCCATCACAAGCCAAATCCCCAAGTTTGTGCTTAGGTTGACTCTACAATGTGTTAGTCCACCTGATCAAACCCTTACCAATCATGTGCCCAAAATTTCTTCACAACAAGTGTTCCCTACCACAATTGTTCCCACTGCAGTTGTGGAAAACAACCAAATCTGCTTTGATATCACCTATCACAACCCCACAAGATGTTTTCTCATATCTTGTGATCGTTCGTCTCCTGAGGGCATGCAACACTATGACGGTTCTTACTTGGTTGTGTGGCAACACCAAGAATACTTCATCCATACTATGTATTTTGGCCTAGAGCATGCCCATACTTCATTCTAGGCTATGGGGGAGTCACACTCTAACTCTATGCAACTCACTTGTATACTTAGAAAATCTTGTTAACAACTTAACACTTAGTCATTTAAGCATACACCCAAGAACATGAGAAACTAATAAAACAATCCCAAAACAAACGAGATACATGCATAGAAATAGTGCGAGCAACACAAATTGTGCCCAACACTCGACTAAGTCTTGTTATTGTGAAAACGTTACAATATGAGCACTATCAACTCAATTTACAACTTGGGAAAAGTCACACGACTCGCCTCACCTCACCAAAACGCTCATACATAAATTTGTCACACCAAAACTTTATGACTTTACAATATATTAAATAAAAGTAAATATGTTTTTATTTGAAAAAAAAATGCATTGTTATAAAAAAACCTATTTTAATGTGACCATTGTCTAATTCTAACAACTTATTACAATAATAGAAGTGAAGTGCATTTTATAACATACTATTAAAAATATTATAATATATATCTCATTTTTGTCTTATACAAGGTTGATTCAATTTTAACTTTTATATAAAATTAATAAAATAGAATTTATACAATACAAATTAACATAAATTCATCTTAATTAAAAATAAATAAACTTCCTCAATTGTTTTTTAATCCTTCTAAACTTTTAATAAATACAAAATTAATATAAATTTACATGATATATAATCAATATTCTACTATAATTAAAATTTAAATATAAACCATTAAACCTCATCTTAATCACTAAACCTAAAATTTAAATATAAACCATTACACCTCATCTTAATCATTAAACTATCATCTCAATCACATCAATGACTTAACAAACGACTTTACATCAACCATAAACTCCATTAATTTATTTCCTTATCATACAATGTATAAAGTCGCTGACACTCAAATGTTTCTATTTGGCCTCCCTTACTAGCAAGCAATCCCATTAGTGTGAATGAAAAAGTGGAGCCCCACTTTCACATCATAAACGAACATTGATAATTATAGAAGAGTGGCCTTTTCAACAGAAACTCGTAGTGACACCCCAAATTTCGCTGGTAAAACCCATGCCAATAATCATGCATTCAAGAAAATAGGGGCTTTCACATCAAATTGCTAGAGAGGCAAACCCCACAAGCCATGAGAAAGGTGACCCTAATACTCCACAAGTAATGGGTATTTGCCACATCCTAACCACTTTACCGCCCTTCCTTTATGGCTCTTAAAGTGTTTTCTACTCAACCAAATTTGAGGTTGAATGCTCTCTATGACCATATATGTAGATACATGGGATTTTATATAAAAATAAAATCTACTCACATGTTCAATAAGTGTTATGGAGTTTAAGTATATTGAAGTTTAAATATTAAAATTAGTGATTAAAAAAATAAAGGAAGATGGAGAAAAAGGAAGGAGCAAAGGCATTTGATTTTCTCTCTCTTTTAATAATGTTTCAAATCTTGTTGAGGTTTCATCTTTATACATAGGAAGTGTGTTGATAGCCATGTAGAGGGAGGTTGTTATTATGATAAGAAGAATAGTAGAGTTATATAACTTCTAGAGAGTATGTCGTTTTTCGTTTCTAGTCTTGGTTATAGGGTTTCTATTTAATAGTGTGTCTTTTTTGTTCTTGACATTTGGTGGCAAGATGGCTTCGAAGTTGTGTTGGAGATGCCTTCCCTCAACATTTGTTGATAGTAGTGAGTATGGTTACCTTGCATTTTATGGCTTCATGGGTGTGTGGTAAATTTTGTTTCATTCATGGTGTTCAGTGCGGCTACCTTGTAGTGTTTTAGAGGAGGGTCAAGCTTGTGTTCTCAAAGACTCACTATCCTTCATTCACCATTGACTTGTGGCACTTTATTGGTGGATGTTTTCATGGCCAAGTTTGTGTATTTGCTTCTGACAACTAGTGTATTGTGTTTTCTATGCATGTGAGCAATCGAACTTGAGTTTCCTTCTCTGACAAATGGGTTGTTCTATGCTCTTTGCATGTGAGTTGTGATGCTATTTCCAGATGGACATCATGCTAACTACCTCTCGACATAACTTTTTTAACCACCTTGTATTTTGTTCAGGGTTTTTTATTTGATGTGGTCTCGAGGGTGTGTTCTTGTCCACACATGCTATGAACAAACTATAAAGAAGGATTATTTGGTTTAAATGTCCAAGATCATGTTGCTCTCTTGCATAGGTACTTAAAGTTTTGCAAATAAACACTATTTTTAGTGTGATGCTCACCCATTTTGGAGCTATGGTTGAGGGTTAATATTAGAACTTGTTTTAAATTTTTGTGTAGTTTTTAATGGGGCTTATGGAGATCGAGCTTGTGGAGGTTGAGATTGACACTTACTTTCTCCATAAAATACATATATTGTGTTGGAAAGTAAATCATATCCCTATTAAAAAATGGTTCATCATAATTCTTATATATCCGATATCAAAACATTTAATACTTTATATGTTGAAATATATAAGAAATACATCTTTACATCCTTAACGAGCAGGAATCGTATCCACTATTTAATTGATTCCTTAATCCAATCCCACTTCATATCTCTGAACCTCACAAAACAAAGTGAGTGGGTACGAGCACTACTTGATAAAGGCAGCTGGTACGGGATAAAGCCTGTACTTTGTCTCTAATCAAAAGCATTACGTTTATTTTCCACCTTTATGCAGTAGCTCCGATTGTCCACCAGATTTAAAGAGACGAGGACGGATGGAGACCTGAATCCAATTGAATTCCATCGAATTGAAATTGGTGTGCCGGTATCGTGGTATTTTCTCTATTGTCTATTTTATTCTTTTTTGGTTTACGTGTATGAATTGGGCAATTTGAAAGCAGAGATCGTGCCCGTCATTGCTGGTTACCGGAATTGTCTGCACATTGTTTGTCAACTTCTGGTGAGCCACCTTGCTTTTGCTTTTATGTTAAGCAATACGGATCTCATGAAAGGCTGATAATCACAGTAAAGTGCAGCTGAAACGTATAGAAAGTCTTAAAAAGAGGCTCAACTACTTTTCATGTGTTTATTGTTTGTTTTATTATTTGCGTGTTGAATGAGTCGGCCACAGGAACGAACATGTGCTCCGGAGCTCTTTATTCCTTTATTTTTTCCCGGAAAAAGCATTGAAACAGGTAGTGCCCAATGCCCACGACGTGTTTAGCTCATATTCTGGTTGTATGTGGGGTTTCTATGCCGGCTCTTCTAGTGTGGAACATGGGTTTGATGAATACTACTAAGCATATTTTTATAGCGACTGGAACATGGAAACCAACTGGGAAGTGCAAAGCATAAATGGTACAATGCATGGAGCCAAAGGAAGAAGAAACTGAAGAATAAGAAGAGGATTTGGTTGAATTGGTGACTAAATACGTGCACCAATCTTTGCGAGAAGAAACTCAAGTTTTCAATTTACCAAGGGAGACTGGTGTGAGATTATTAAAATTGAATGGAATGACTCCCAAGGATATGGGAGATTGCATAGGAAGGAGGAACTAGTGTGGATTAGTGGAAAATTGGCTCTCCTCCTGACTCAATAGCATAGAGGGAGGAACCAGGGACAAAAGAGTGAGGGAAACCCTAAGACAAAATTGTCATACTAAGGGTTTTCCCTATTACTATCATTGATTAAGAATGGGCATTCCCCAATATATTTTGTGAAGTGGGCACAAATACAAATCTTTCCCATTGAATGAGGAAGGTCTAGTTTGTATGCATTCATATGTCCATAGTGGAAGTTGGGTATAAGCCACTAGTAAGAACTAGTAGGAGTAATTTTCATTGGAGGATACTAGGAAGCATAGATTTGAAGTAGGAATAATGGAATACCCCTATGGAATCTTCATGTGAATCAATTCAATTATATAACATGTTAGTACAAAAAGTAAGGGTAAGAGTGACTTATTATTATGATGTCATGGTAGTAGTGTTCATGTCGTGCTTGGAGGGAAGGTAACCAAAGGTTACAAATGATGAGGAAGGTCTAGTTTGTATGCATTCATATGTCGATAGTGGAAGTTGGGTATAAGCCACTAGTAGGAGTAATTCTCATTGGATGATACTAGGAAGCATAGATTTGAAGTAGGAATAATGGAATGCCCCTATGAAATCTTCATGTGAATCAATTCAATTATATAACATGTTAGTATAGAAAGTAGGGGTAAGAGTGACTTATTATTATGATGTTATGGTAGCATTGTTCATGTCGTGCTTGGAGGGAAGGTAACCAAAGGTTACAAATGAATGGGAATCATCTAGGGCCACCACAATCTAGGCATATAATCTTATCTTAACAATGAAATTCAACAATAAGTTATTTGTGGCATTAATATTATGCCTTAAATTATCAAAATCAAAATCAAATTTTTATGTCTATCATGATATTAATGAGTACACCTATTGTTAATTGAACATCTCATTGCTCTATCTTGTAGTGCCATATATCTTTTGATCATTCCCCAAGGTTCTAATGTCATGTCACATCTCTAGCTTACCTCATTCCAAGGATCACTATACCCAAGAGTACATAAAGAGTTTGGACACTAGGTCATCATCATTTAGGTTTTTTGTGATGCTTTATCCTCTTGTATCCATGAATGATTTAGCTATGGAAGAGGTTTTTGATATGAACCCAGAAGTATCATACATGTGGTTAAATGTATATGTAATAGGGTAATTGTATATGTAAATGGAGTCGCCCTAATAAAGATCTCACATGTGCAATGAGTGAAAATGGGTATATATAAAGGTAAATATAGTCATTATTGATGGGGGAACATGTGATTTGGATATATGGATGCATTGGGGTTATGTGGAGGAGGTTCTCTCATTCTATAAGGATTTATTGTGTAACTCATATTTCTTACCTATTTTGAATTTTTGCTCACATTCACATCTTGTATGCAATGTGTGTACTCTAGTGTAAGATGCTACCTTAAGTATTTGGTATGTAACATTTATCAAAGCATGTGATTATTGGGTTTGGCTCCTTCAAACATGTCATCCTATCATTTTTTAGGTAATTTTTAGTGTGTGAAATTTTTAGGGACCACATAATACATAGCGATGTATAATGGGTCCAAATTTTAGATTTTGATTCGCTACACTTTTGAAGTTACAGTCTATGGAAGTTAGGGTTTTTAACTAGTCCTGAAACTAGTCTCAAACATGTGTTTTGAGTAAAACAATTATAACTTCCATTTTCATTGTAAATAAGATAGACCATACTATTTGTGGTCCAAATTTCAGAGAAGGAAGTGAACTGTTGGTGAAGCGTCACTTCGTACTAGTTTTTTCTCCTAAAATACGAGAAAAGAACAACTAATGGTAATGCAAGCATAACTTTCTATTGGAATGTCCAAATTGAACAAGATCAATGGAAGCCTAAATATAACATCTTAGAGTATATCCTTTAAAAATTTCAACAACACAAGATCAAAATTTGAAAAAAAATAATATAACGAAGGTCGATGAGCACGATAGTCTTTAGATTAGGGTTTTAAAAGGTATCTTAACTTAAAATTAGAATAATGTTTGGTTTGGATCATTATTGTTAAGATAGTGAGGTTGTAAATTAAGAGTTTTGGATAGACCTCAATTATGAGCCAATGGAAATACCTATGTTTAGAGGAGATAAATTTGAAGATGAAATTGATCTTGGAGAATGGTTGAAGATGAAAATGAAAATTGTATAACTCCTTGTTATGCAAGTATTTATTTTTATGGTGACACTTCTAAGTGGTATAAAATTCTTTGTGGAGATACTAGACTAAACACCACATGGTAAGTATTTGAAAATTTGTTCTCAAATGAATGGATTAGGGACACAAAATTGGAAGTGATACATAAAATTCAAGAAGAGTTAAAAGAAGAAAAATAAGATATCAATAAGAAGAATGATGAGTTGTCAAAGACACAAGACCTTAATGAAACACTCATTAAGGAGGTTCAAAAATTAAAACAAGAAAAAATCAACAAAGGAAAGTACGAGTCAAGGGGAGAATTGAAAAAGAAAGATGAAATTAAAAGTTCACATAATAATAATAAATGCCTACTTAATAATGTTAAGAATACAAAAAAGTGTCTACAAGCATCCAAACCAAAGAATAAGCATGAAGATACTACCAGAACAGTTGAAGAGAATACTACCAAAATACTTGAAGAGGAAATTTGCAAGAAGGTTGAAGAAGTCATAAATACCAATGAGGTACAATAAAAAATTGCAATCTAGAATTGAAGGACATAAGAATTTGATGGATGAAATCACACTGAAACTTCATCAGGAGAAGGAAGACAAGATTCAATAACATCACCATAAAACAATTTTAAAAAGTTGAGCTCCAGCTTGAGGATGTGCATATCAAAGATGATGGTATTATCTCAAAGCTAGAGTAATAAAAGACCAAGCACATAGGATAGAGGATGGCATTATCTCTTAAAAGAATACTTATGACATGAATGTCAAGAATGAAGGAAAATCATCAAACATGAAACTATATCGACGCCCTCATTACAAATAAAGTTTCCAAGAAAGACAAGAAGATCAACATCAACATTACCAAGGAACAAGATGGGATAATCATCAATATTATCGGAATAGAGCATCACAAAACCATTACTTGACATGATATTATCAGATACCAACAACTACAATAAATTGGATAAGTCATGTTATCCCCCACTTTTAGGGATAACTAGGAGATCATGTCTGAAGGCCCACCGGTCCTAGACATGAAGTACTAAAATTCGGATCGACTTTAGCATGGCCCTGGAGGGCCCATCTTTTCTCCATTTCGGCGCCTCTACCTTGCCAGCAATAGCAACATCCATCACCATCAGCTTGTTCTTGTGTCATAGATGGTTCTTGCTCCATGAGGTAATGAGTCCGAGTACCATGGTATGTGTCACTTTGATCATCAAACCCTTTGAATATGTGCATTCAATTCCTTTTGTTTCTAAAAAATGCTTGGATCTTATACTTTCTCACTTGACCATGTCTGGGGGGAATGACAGGATTCCCTAGTAAGCCTGTGTCCATAGGTTTTGGTTTTCCACTGGGAGGATTTATGAAAATCCATTGTCCACTCCCATCATAGCACCACTTTTTCATCTTGTTTCTCGCTCATATATCCCATTATACTTGTTCGAGCACTGGGTTGACCTGTCATTTGAGGATTGCACCTAACCTCATGGGAAGAAGGGGCTAAAGGCCTAGAAGGTAAAATCAAGCTGGAAAAAGATAAAAGCCTAAAAATAGAACCTTGAGATGCTTCGCCCAGGGATCTCTGAGAAAGTAGTAAAAGGATTCTCAGCAAGAAATAAGAGGGACCCATAAAAAATAATAAAAACAAGATCTAGTCAGAGGATAGGGGGTCTCATCACAAGCCAACCTATTAGGTCCATGGGTGTCTAGCAGTATGACACTACTAGCAGCTAGTTACCACGCCAGGGTAGTGACTCTTGGTTGCATGGCCAAGAGAAAGGGGGTCTCATCACGAGCCAACCTTCTCATGTCTGTGAAAGTACTTGTGGGTAACACTGCCACCACTGGTCACCACGCCAGGGCAGTGTCCCCTAATTAGCTTCTTGAATAATAAATAAATAAGAATAAAAGAATAAAAGGCATGAATGGGCTTGGAAAAATTGCATCTAGGATAGGTGCAACTCGCCTTCTACAAAGGCACCCACAAGTAAAACTTTTCACTCCCTTGCTCTCACTGCACCCATTTTTAGGACATCCCTTATCCACGTCACCCCACTTACATGGCCTAGATGAAGTCCTTTTCAGGAAATTTCCTTTTCCAATGAACACTAGCCCAATAGGACACCCTGTCACTTTCTCCAAACTTGTATTGCAGGATTGTATAATGTATTTGAGCTTTTAACTGGAGTAATAGGGGTTTTATGCACATGTTTAATAATATTGATGATGAGATGTGATTGGCATTGCTATGATCCATGTGACTTATGAGCCCATGGAGGGCATAGTTGTTGATGTGTAGGATCATGCCTGACGGACAGGTACCATGTTGGACAGGTACACATGGGGAGATGATCAATTCGGATCTCCATGGGGCTGAAGATCCCACTAGATGGATGTTGAGACCCCAACAGGGGGAAGAGACAAGAAAGAGGGGTTTTCACAGGAGAGAAGGAGGACATCTTGCAGAGGCACCCCGCCAAAGCTTGACCTAGGGGAGTTGTGCCCTTTTCAGTGGAACGTTGGACTTGGAAGGCTTAGGACGTCGCCCTTCATGACCATGACATCACCTAGCAACATGGACATTTTGGGAGACAGTTGGGGCAATTCATTAGTGAGGTCTGAAATTTTCCCTACACTTGGAGTTCTTGGCTGAAATTGTGAGGCGCACTTGTTGAAGGAAGTCTTTTATTGGCATTTTTGGCATTTATCTTGGTGGAAGGTGTTAAAACTAGGGTTTGCTACTTGATTTCTTGATTGAATGTATGCAAATTTCTGCAAAATTTCTTAATTGAATGGTTGTGGTATTGTTTCTCTTCAATTTATGGTTATAGTTTGCTAATTTAAACCCTAGGGGACAAGCACACATTGAAGGTCATTGTCTCATGTCCCTATCAATATTTTTTTCCATTTTATTTGCTAGAGTGAGATAGATCCTTGCCTTAACAACACTCTACTCTTTCTATCCCTTGTTGAATAGGATTGAGCCTTGCCATAGCAAGATTCAAATATATCTTCTCCTATCATACTCGTTTTTACCTTATTGAAGCTAAGAAGGAGAAAACGCATCAAGGCCTAGTTCCCCTACACCTTGGTGAGTCGTTTTTCCCTAGGGTTTTCTTAGTGAAGCCTTGCCTTAGCAACACGTTGCTTGCAAACCTTCTTATCTTAGTCTTATGGAATATTTTGAGCTAGCCGTTTTTCCATTGAGCTAAGGAAGGAGGAGAGAGCATTATCTAAATGAAATGTTGATTGTTACATTGAATGCCATGTTCCTTTAGCGTTTATTGAAGAAGTGATATTGTACATCGTAACTACCATATAAACATTGAATTCATCTATATTTATTGTTCAATTTCTTATATATCAGATAATCATTGATTATATGAAGTACCAACCAAGCAAGTAAGCTTGCATATATATATCTCTTGTTGCTTTGTCTCAGGCATGTACGTCTGTTTTTTTGGTTATACTTCTCTTTATTGGCTGGTTAGCCGAACTATCTGCTCAGTGGTGACTTGTGAGGGGGGAATTTATATTTTAGCCTTAAATCCTTTGCCTTCTCAAAACACCAATTCACTGGGGACGTCTCCCTTGGGCCTTACCTCCCTAAACAGAAAGAACCTTCCTATTGAGGTGACATTGGGTGGGATTGGTTCAATTACGCCAGTTTGTCTCTTTACATCTATCGTTTATCCTAACTACAAACTGTGTGATAACATTTTGGCACCGTTGTCAGGTAACACTGAGTCAAACCTTCCTCAAAAATGACACTTTTCGGTAAGCATTGCCTCTAGAGTCTTTATCCTACAAGCTTACCTGGCGAATCCACTTTGGGTGTTTTCCCTTATCTTTTTGATAGTTTCAAGAAAATTATCTAGTGACTCCAAAAACTACAAGGAGGTACAATAATCCTCCTCAATCCTTCAAAAGAAATCCTCCCCGAAACTCTCTTGTTGTAAAATCACTTTTTGGAGGGAGTCTTCCTTTGAAAACCATGTCTAGCTCAGCGACTCAGACCAATACAACAAACCCAAGAAATAATCAAAGACAATGGTCATCCAGTCTCTTCAAGCCACTAGACATGTCAGCCATACTAGGATACCCTAGGCAAATTCCACCTAAGTATGAGAAGTGGTTGCCTAAATTTATCGGTGCTGATGCAATTAGTGCTGAAGAACACATGAGCAATTTCTGGGCGTTTTTTCAGCTTCACCCCATTAGTGATGATGTTGAAGACCTAGTCATGAAATTGTTCTCTGCTACCCTCCTTGATGGTTCAAGGTGTTTGTATCTCAGTCTTCCTGATGGAAACATTAAAACCATGGAAAAACTAGAAGAATCCTTTCTCAAGAGATGGAGCATTAAAGAAGACCCCAACATTCTTCTTACCAGATTGAACTCCCTTTGGAAACATGAAAATGAATCCATTCGGGAATTCCACACTAGGTTTGAAACTTTGTTGCAGAAGATCCCTGTAAGCCATCATCCAAGTTATACTTATCTTCTCTATATTTATACCAAGTCCTTCACTAGTCAGCTAGGGTATCTTCTTAGGGACAAAAACCCCCAATCGATCCAAGAAGCTCAAGAATTAGCCACCAAGATTGAAGGCAACCTCTATTCATCCAAAATTGAGCCTTTCCCAAACCCAAGGGGGAAGATGGATACTAAACCTAAGATAGTCCACAACACTGAGTCATCTTCTGACCTTTGTGTCAGCATGGAAAAACTGCAAGCTACTATGCATGGCCTGATAAAAAATCAAGAGCTAATAATGAGTAGAATTGTCAACTTGGAAAGGTCCCAGAGTCAAGCACCTAGTGTCCCATACAAAGGTCAATTCCAAAAGGGGAACCAATTATATAAACCAAAGAATGACCAAGAGGTTCCAAACACCTTATCTCCTACAAATGTTGTGGATGTAAATCCTTGGTGTTTACAATGCAGTGAAACACATTGGGAGCATGAATGTCCTTACAACAATGATGGCCATCAACAAGTGAAAACTATAGGCCATATCATAGAATGCCCTCAAATAAATATCATTGTTGAAGAGCATCAGGAGGGCATGAAAGAAGAAACCATGTTGGCTAGGATGTCAATAATAAACAACCTGGACCAAGAATCAAAAGAGAAATTGAAAAAACAAGAATTCCAAGTGTACAGAAGAAAAAATTTGAACCAACCTACCTCCATTCCTTTGACTACCCAAACAAAACCCCCACCTTTGGATATACTTCTCCCTAAAACACCCAAAACTGAGAGGGTTGACTTGAAATTCGACTTTGAAGGGGCACTATCCAAGATGCATGTAACCATCCCCCTGAAAGAATTCAATAAGGTCCCATCTGTAGAGGAACGATTTGACAACTTCTTCCAAGGATCAGATGGACCCATGGACCCTCCTATCATGTTGCAAGCCGATCACTTCAGGGTCCAATACGATGAACATCCTCCCTTCTTCATGACCTTGATAATGAATAACACGATCCTTAACAACTGCATGTTAGATTTAAGGTCAGTGCTAACATGATGTCCCTCAAGGTCATGCAACAAATAGGGTTGAAAGTCACACGACCTTATAGGAATGTGTGTGGCTTTGAATCTAAATCCATACCCACACATGGGGTGATTGAGAATATTGAAGTTTTCCTTAAAGAATATCCTGATAAGATCATCCACATGGACATAGTGGTCATGGATGTCCCAGATGTATGGGGGATGTTATTATCTAGGAAGTTTGACTCAAAACTGGGAGGTACTCTTGAGATGGACCTCACTTATGTGAATATACCTTTGAAAGATGGAACCATTGGTCGTCTCCCGAATGCACCTGTGACTACAACTCATGTGCAAGAGTCTAATGATCATGTCAAAGATGACACGACACATGACCAAATCATACAAAGTCTTCATAATTTTTCTCCAAATGTTATGCCTTTGGCAACAGAGGAAGATTTTTACCAGATTCAGTGGCCCAAGAAAGAGGAATACCAACAACTCCTAGACAATTACAAAGACAAGGAAGATGGGACTATAAAGATACTAAAAAAGACAGAAGATGATGTATATATTCATCCTTCCCAGCAGGAAGTGTTTACAACAAAATCCCACCCCCCTCCCTCTGCACAATACACCAAGGTCATTCAAGGAACAACCAAATACAAGATCATAAAATACAAGGAAGGGGACGTTGTGTGGATGTGGGATACTCAAAAGGGGGAGACAACTAATGTCAAAGGAAGTACTCAATCTTGGCTCGGACCTTTCAAAGTTGGAAGAGAAGCAGTTGACGACTCTTATTACTTGTCCACTTTGGAAGGAAGAAGGTGCCCATTACCGATCAACGGGAACCTCCTCAAACCCCACCAAGGTGGAGGAACCTGACTTCACAGGTAAGTGCAGGTAAGTAGGTAGGAATTTTTCATTCATGTACTATACCATTTGCATTGCATATTAGAATAGTTTTCTTTACATTCACATTATGATTGTTTTATTTTTCAGTATATATATATATATATATATATATATATATATATATATATGTTGGGGTGGTATCACCACCCCAATCGGTTAATAATAGTTTCTATTGAGATCAAGTAGGTAAACAAGTTATGCCAGAGATGATGAGGTTCTCATGCACTCTACGGTGAGCACATGTCCCCGAGTTGGAGCCAGATGTTATCCCCCAATTTTAGGGATAACTAGGAGATCATGTCTCGAGGCCCACAGGTCCTAGACATGGAGTACCGAGAGCCGGATTGATTTTAGCATGGCCCTAGAGGGCCCATATTTTCTCTATTTCAATGCCTCTACCTTGCGAGCAACAACAAAATCCATCATCGGCGGCTTGTTCTTGTGTCATAGATGGTTCTTGCTCCATGAGGTAATGAGTCTGGGTATCATGGTATGTGTCACTATGATCATCAAAACCTTTGAATATGTGCATTTAATTCCTTTTGTTTCTAACAAATGCTTGGATCTTATACTTTCTCACTTGACCATGTCTAGTGGGAATGCCAGGATGCCCTAGTAAGCATGTGCCCATAGGTTTTGGTTTGCCACTGGGGGGATTTCTGAAAATCCATCATCTGCTCCCGTCATAGCACAACTTTTTCATCTTTCTTCCCGTTCATCTATCCCATTACACTTGTCCGGGAACTGGGTTGACCTATCATTTGAGGATTGCACCTAACCTCGTGGGAAGAAGGGGCTAAAGGACCAAAAGGTAAAAGCAAGCTGGAAAAAGATAAAATCCTAAAAATAGAACCTTGAGATGCTTCACCCAGTGATCTTTGAGAAAGTAGTAAAAGGATTCTTAGCAAGAAACAAGAGGGACCCATAAAAAATAATAAAAACAAGATTGAGTCAGAGGATAGGGGTCTCATCACAAGATAGCCTATTATGTTCATGGATATCTAGCAATATGACACTACTAGCAGTTGGTTACCATGCTAGGGTAGTGACTCTTGGTTAGATGGACAAGATAAAGGGGGTCTCATAACGAGCCAACCTTCTCATGTCTGTGAAAGTACTTGTGGGTAATGCTTCCACCACTGGTCACCATGCCACGACAGTGTCCCCTGATTAGCTTCTTGAAGAAAAAAGAAATAAGAATAAAAGAATAACAGGCATGAATGGGCTTGGAAAAATTGCATCTAGGACAGGTGTAACTCGCCTTCTACAAAGGCACCCACAGGTAAAACTTTTCACTCCCTTGCTCTCACTGCACCTATTGTGAGGAAATACCTTATCCACATCACCTCTCTTACATGGCTTAGATGAAGTCTTTTATGGGAACTTTCCTTTTCCAGTGAACACTAGCCCAATAGGACGCCCTTTCACTTTCTCCAAACTTGTATTGCAGTCTTGTATAATGTCTTTGAGATTTTAACTGGGGTAATAGGGGTTTTATGCACATGTTTAATAATATTGATGTTGAGATGTGATTTACATTGCTATGATCCCTGTGACTTATGAGCCCATGGAGGACGTAGATGTTGATGTGCAGGATCATGCCTGACGGACAAGTACCATGTTGGATAGGTACACATGGGGAGATGATCAGTTCGAACCTCCATGGGGATGAATATCCCACCAGATGGATTTTGAGACCCCAGCAGGGGGCAGAGACACGAAAAAGGGGTTTGCATAGGAGAGAAGGATGATGTCATATAGAGGCACCCCGAGAAAGCTTGACCTAGGGGGTTTGTGCCCTTTTCAGTGAGATGTTGGCCTTGGAAGGCCTAGGACATCCCCCTTCATGACCATGACATCACCTAGTAGCATGGACGTTTTGGGAGATAGTTGGGGCAGTTTTGGCACGTGTGGCAGGTTGGAGAAGCCTAAGGAAGGCTATCGTTTTTCTCCAGGATGTTGCATTTTCCTTAGAAAGGGATAACTTCACCCTAAAAGGGGCATGACGTCTCTCTATTGCTTGATTAGGGTTTAATATTAAGTATTTAATGTAAAACAATATAATTTTAGTATTTTGGCCTTGTCGGCCTTTTTTATGACCTAAAAGTGAAATTAGGTCATGGTACTGTATAAATTGAGGGTTTTAACCTTCATTTTTTCATCATATTTCACTCACTCATTAGTGAGGTCTGAAATTTGCGCTACACTTGGAGTTCTTGGCTGAAATTGTGAGGTGCACTTGTTGAAGGAAGTCTTTTATTGGCATTTTTGGCATTTATCTGGGTGGAAGGTGTTACAACTAGGGTTTGCTACTTGATTTCTTGATTGAATGTAAGTAAATTTATGCAAAACTTCTTAATTGAATGGTTGTAGTATTGTTTCTCTTGCATTTATGGTTATAATTTTGTGATTTAAACCCTAGGGGACAAGCACACATTGAAGGTCATTGTCTCTTGTCCCTATCAAGATTTTTTTCCATTTTATTTGCTGAAGTGAGATAGAGCCTTGCCTTAGCAACACTCTACTCTTTCTAGCCCTTGTTGAAGAGGATTGAGCCTTGCCATAGAAACACTCAAATCTATCTTCTCCTATGCTATTTGTATTTACCTTATTGAAGCTAAGATGGAGAAAATGCATCAAGGCCTAGTTCCCCTACACCTTGGGGAGTCGTTTTTCCCTAGGGTGTGCTTAGTGAAGCCTTGCCTTAGCAACACGTTTCTTGCAAACCTTCTTGTCTTAGTCTTATGCAATATTTTGATCTAGTCATTTTTCCATTGAGCTAAGGAAGGAGGAGAGAGCATTGAGGCCTAGTTCCCCTACACCAAAGTGAGCCTCTCTCCCCTAGGGTTTCATCCCTGAGGCCTTGCCATAGCAACACCTCAAGGTTTAACCCTCCCGTCCTTGGTCCTACTATTATATTTTTATCATTCAACTTCCGTCCTCATTTTGAATCCATTTACCCTAGGAATGCATTGATCTAAGGCCTAGCGTGTGAGTACTTTGACCAAAACAACTTCAAAAACTTTGAACAAACCCTAACTATTCTAACCCTAGCCTAAGACTAACCCTACTAACTAATTGTTGCCATCATCGTTTTGCTATTAACATCATTGCGCATCTACCATTTCACTTGTGAGAAATTGAATGGTTGTTTAAGGCATTATCTAAATGAAGTGTTGATTGTTACATTGAATGCCACATTCCTTTAGCATTTATTGAAGAAGTGATATTGTACATCGTAGTTACAATATAAACATTGACTTCATCAATATTTATTGTTCAATTTCTTATATATCAGATAGTCATTGATTATATGAAGTACTAACCAAGCAAGTAAGATTTCATATATATATATATATCTTGTTGCTTTGTCTCGGGCAGGTAAATCTCTTTTTTTGGTTATACTTCTCTTTATTGGTTGGTTAGCCGGACTATCTGCTCGGTGATGACTTGTGAGGGGGGAATTTATCTTTTAGCCTTAAATCCTTTTCCTTTTCAAAACCCCAGGTCACTGGGGATGTCTCCCCTTGGCCTTACCTCCCTAAACAAAAAGAACCTTCCTATCGAGGTGACATTAGGTGGGATTGGTTCAGTTACGCCAGTTTGTCTCTTTACATATATCTTTTATCCTAACTACAAACAGTGTGATAACAAGTCACAATAGAAAGACATGGAATCAAAGGAAAGAAAATTATGTAACAACCAGTTATTAGGGATTGAGATGGAAAATAGTTGAATTTGGATGGATGGATCATCATCAATGGCAACAAGAAATCAAGAATATAAGGAAATCATATTACTTGGTTTCATTACATGTGAATCCCTTAACTACAAATCTTTGAGGACAAAGCTTTTCAAAGGAGGGTACTATGATATGACTCCAAAGGAAGCATATATGGGGTTTAATGTATATGTAAGGGGGTAATTGTGTATGTAATAGTGTTTGGTCTAATAAAGAGGCCGCATGTGTAATGAGTGATAATATGTATATATAGAGGTAAATGTAGTCATTATTGATGGAGGAACATGTGATTTGGATACAAGAATTTATTGGGGTTATCTAGAGGAGGTTCTCCTATTTTATAAGGATTTATTTTGTAACTCAAATCTCTTATCTATTTTGGACTCGTGCACCATGTAAACATCTTGTGTACATTGTGTGTACTCCGATTTATTATTCTATCATAAGTATTTGGCACATAATATTTTATCACTTCCTTCTAGAAATTTCCCAACTCTTAATCTAAAGAGAGATGGGTCGTCTTTATCGTTACATAAATTTATCCTGGAGGGTTTTTTAAGATTTTGAAAATTTCTTGAGCATAATATTTCTACGAAAGCACAAAATCATACCCAAGAAAAGTTAAACTAACCACTCCATATTGTTGTCATTCATATTGAAGAACCATGATTGGTTATTACTTTTCTCTCAATGGATAGATGCATGCAATGTCTATTGTAAGTTTTTTTTTTCATTTTCTATTCATATAACTTTTACAATTCCCAACTTTCCTACTTTGGTTACCATCCATAGGCCCTCTTGTGTTAACAATAATTCAAATCTAATGTCACCATAACTTCCAAAAAAATCTTCTAATGACCTATGTCATTAATATAAATCACATAGCTCGACTTAGGCAATATAAAACATTTTCATCTTGATAGAGCATTATCATTATTTAGGTCTTATCGTTATTCACACCCATTATCATGGTTTAGTTCTTCTAGCAAATGGAGAATATTCTTCCCCTTTATTTTGGGAAATAAGGATGAGAATAATAAATCCCAACGCTCGTCCACCCTATAGTTGGAAGTAATTGCAGATGAAGCATGCCTTACAAATCAATCAATGTTGGATCTGTGCAATGAGGAGCCTATCTAATTGTTTCATGTGAAAAAATACGCCCTTCATGGGATAGCATTTTAAGTTTTCTCTCTATTTGGAAAGTTTTATATAGATTTATTGTTTTGGAATAGCTTGTTTAGCAGGACACCTGCCATTGTAGTCAGTTTAGAGTTTAGGTAGGTAGCTATAAGATTTTTTGGAACAATAACTCTATAATTTTGGTAATGGATTGTGTCCATCAACTATATTGTTTGTATTACAATGTCATCTAGCTCTACCATGACTTTTTCTACAACGATACCCATCACTATTGTAAAAAATATCTTTAATATTACTTTAAATTTAAATTTATTAAATATTTAAAAAACAAAAAAACTTCAAACTAAATAATTCATATTGTTTTAAATATTACAATTAATTATTTAACCGTGCATTAATTTTATTAACACTAATAAATAATACAATGATTTTATTTTATTTTATTAACACTAAATAAATAATGCAATTATTTTATTTTAAAATACAGAAACATTTCATTTATCTCAATAAAATTATTATATATTTTTAAATTAACATTCTAAGAATGTTCACATTCCCATAAAATCTAGTCAAATTTAATTACATGCTATGAAACAAACTATCAAATTTAATATTAATGTGGTTGCATCATTAACGAGAACCATGCAATCACAAATTCCATATCTTGTATGCCTAGTAGGAGAGAACTTCTTGATGCCATTTTTATTTCTTGACTCAATTCCTTAGTTTCAAATAGATTGGATGTTCAACATCTTAGTTTTTTCTTTGGGTTGCAAAGTCCCTAATTCCTTTGTATATATCACAACTCACCACTTTCTTGCAACACTTAATCTTTTTTCAACTTGTGTGTTCCTCTATGTCTTTCCTTGTATTCAACAAAAAAAGGTGGTGGGAAAATTTGTTTTCTTAAAGCTTGGTAGTGCAACTTCATTGTCTCTTATGGTTGTCTTATATAAATGATGCATGTGCTTCTAACTTAAATGATCTCACCAGCTTCATGATTCCCTTGTCCACCTAGCTTATTCTCTAGAGTCTATATAACCATCCTTCCTTAAAGATACTTGTGCTTGATCACCCTTACCTTGTCTGTGTAACTTCTAGTCCCTTTGCATTTTGGATCTCAATCCTTAGAGACACTTTTTCACTCTATCATGCAGTAACCAAAGTTTATATAAATGGACTTGTCTCATCTCTAGGTTCAACGGGTGATTATTAATAGTATCAATCATTAAAAGAATGATATATTTCATATCATTAAACGTGTAGCTTCGAAATAGATGGATAATTTACCTCAAATGTACAACTTCACCAATATAATATCTTCCACATTATGTAGTGAAAACTCTCTTTGATTGATCCAGGAGGATCCAAGAATTCTCACATAGGTCGAAGAGGATCTGGAATGCTCGTAGAGGTCTAGGAGGATACATAAAAGCTCAAAATTTGACCATCTCAAATTATCTCTAAAACTACATCATTGTATAAATCTCGGTGATATCTTTCCAACGATGTAAAAATCTCCTCAAACGGAGTTCGTATGCAAAAGTTATATCCGATCAAAGTTCAAGTCAAACAAGAAAAAAGTCAAAGTCAAGGTGACACGTGTCACAAATGGAAGGGTGACATGTATCCTCTCCATATAGAAGAGTGACATCAGTAAGGTGACGCGGGAGCACCATAGCATGCCATGTGTCACCCAGAAATGGACTTTTCAAGGGTCCATTTGGACCAATAAAATTTTGACACGTGTCATCCATACAGATGACATGGCAGGAAGACAAGTGGACCAATAGCAGAATGACACGTGGAAAACCATATGTTTGTGTGGAAGATAGGCCAAGAGGCATGCACATGTGGTAAGTGTTATCACATAGAGTTGTAGGAGGGTCAAAAAGTCATTTTTAGGTTTTTTGTTGAGTCAATGTTCTTTTTAGTTTTATGATTTCCTCCTAGAGTCATTTTTCAATTTTTGTTTTAATAAACCAAGTCTTTTTAGAATTATTCTAAGGTCTTTTGGTGTGGTTATGTCCTGGGTCAAATTAGAAAGTATCATGACAAAGAGTGTTAGTCCCTTAGCAGTCACATCCTTCTAATTAACATCATCACCTTGACATCTCTCTCCCATAAGTTGTGCAAAGTACCTCCATCTGTCATTTACTTGCTCATGTTGTCAGATTAGTTTGTAACTTAAGCATTGTTGACTCACTAATAGAGTTCACAGTGCCCTCAAAGTATCATTTTTCATTTAAGATAATCATTCACTTTCCGACATGACATGAGTTTGTATTGTTTCAAAGATTATCTCTAACAACTTACGGGGATCATAAACTGCAAATCCTAATGATTTCCTTGAAGCACTCAAAATCAAATTTTGGAGTAGGCACTGTAAACTTTGATTGGCGCTACAAACTCAGTTGCGAACTAGTGGCATAGGATGGTTGGAGGTTTGACCACTTGAAGTTGTTCCTGAGAAAATCTAGCGATGTCAATAGTTAGCTCTAGGATACCAGGTACTCCATGAACTTCCCCACCTTATTTTAGTTATTTTAAGGTCTGGAAAGAGTTGGGTGGTTGTTTCTTTTGGTGGTGTTGCGAACTCCTATATGGTGTTGTGAAATTTCTCAGAAATTGTTGATCAGCTCCAAAGATCCTTCCTCACATCTCGAGTCTGGTCTTTTGAATCCATAAACACCTTGTTTTTAAACTACCACAATCATTGTTCATTTACATCTTCATCTCTTATCCAAACCTAGGTTTTCCAAAAACATTGCTATGGTGCTACGAACCTTGCACAGTCAACCCAGTGCTGCGAACTCTTTGTTCCAACACTTTATACAAAAAATCATTTGTTGCAAACTTGTTTGTGGTCCATATTCTTGGTCGATCTGATGAAATTAACCCTGGTGGTAGTCATTTGAGTCTTACTTAGATGTTTTGTCCCTATGCAAACTTGAAATTCATAAATTTGTCATACAAAATTTGTTGGGCTTCCTTCACAAATAGTTTTCCAGTACTCATTTCCCTTGTTTCCCATAGATGAAAGAATACCTGGTCTCATTCCAGGAGGGAAATTAAAGATTTAACTCATAAAATTCCCATTCCCACTGATATTTCAAAGGAGTCTTACCCTAAAACCCTAACTCTTGTTTCTCTGTTTCACCTGTGAGAAACCATTTAACATTGTGATGAGATTTTCCAAGCTAGTATTGATGGATAATCAATAGAAGAAAATTAAAAAAGGAGGGGGAATTGTGAGGAATGATCCCTATGAAATGAAGGTGTTTTTTGATCATGGAAGTCCTCCAAAGAGTGGGTTGTTTTAATTTCTATCAAAAAATGCAAAGGGGGCACCCCGAGGTAGCCAGGGAATTTTCGCTAAATTTTGATGGGAGAAAGATCAATTAGGTTGGGGTACTAGAATTTGAGGTATATGAAATGACCATAGAAATATCTACTGAAATACCTAATACTAGGGAGAGATGGTTTAAATCCATGAACCTAAATTTCGCCTTCTCCAAAGAATTCCTCAAACCAAAATATCAAGGAGAGAACTTATCAAAAGGAGTGCTTGGGAGCCATGTGATTGAGGGTTTTGATAAGATGCTAAGGGTGATCCAAATATACTTTACCTATGAAGGGAGATTCAACATGATTTATCAGTATCACATAATACTATTGTTGCACTTCACATGCAAAGATTTTATGAAGCTTCCTATTATTTGTTTAGGAGTATTGGAAAAATGGCCGATAGAGTCTAGGCTAAATCTAAGGCAGTTGAGACAAGTGTTTTTCATTCAAGGCTAATTAAAATTCTCGTTATGGAAGAATTATGGAAGAAAAACATTGACTGGGAGGAATTCATTACTTCTTCACACTTTCCATTAAATATTGCTCCTACTCCACAATCCAAGGTACAAAGCCCTTTTTCAGGTTGACAAGGTTGTACATGCAGAGATCAAAAAGAAGAGGAAGATCATGGGTATTGTTAAAGATGATGAAGCAACAAAGGAACATGTAGAAGAAGGAGGATCTTCACAGTCCCCACAAAGAGAGTTTTCACCTTTTCCATCTCCCAGTCCCATGGAGACCCCTTCAGCTAGAACCACAGGTCTGAGAGGGAGAAAGTTATTGTTCTCTTCGCCACCTGTTGCAGACAAGGTCAAGACTAGGAGACCTATTACTAGAGAATTAGAAAAGTAGGAAAGAACTATGGATAAAGTGTCAGTGAAAGCCCCCATCCAGAGAAAGGGAAAAAGTGTACTTATCAAAGAGCCCATTGAAGTTGTAGACATAATTACTCCAGAAAATCCTACCTTTATGAGGCTAAATAGACAGCTTAAAGAGGCCAGAGCTAAAATTGCTAAATTAAAAATGGAGGAGTTAGTTGAAAAGAAGAAGCTAAGTGATCTCATGGATATGTATCGTGGAACTCTTGTAATTGGTTTATACAGTCAGGTGTTTCAAACTTCGCTGCGAACTAGATGATATAGTTGGCACTCTAGAGTTTGTTGTGAACTCATGTTCTCGAGGTTTCAAAAGGATCAGTGGTTTCCATATGGCTAGAGGAGTATGTGTTGGTTGCTTGGATGTCAGTTGAAAGTTGGAGGGACACTTGACAAGAAGAATATGCTCTCAAGGTACACTTCATCATGCATATTAAAGATGTTAGGGTAGTGGCCAACATTAGCCTAGTTTTTAGCAGTTTGTTATTTTTGATTGAACAACTATTGTTACTCCAGCTTCAGGCATGGGAATCCTATGCTAGAGGGTGGGATTCGATTGTAAGGTTTTCATTTACAACCTAGGCTAGAATATAGGCATTAGAAGTCATTGAGGGATTTAAATGGTTGATATGAGACTCTTTTTGTAATGTTGTAATGTAACATAGCCATCTCTGGATTTTTATGTATCAGACTTGATATTTTTTGTTTAATAGAATTCATCCTTCTTCTTTCCATCGTACTTCTGTATTACTCTGATTTTATTGTCATTTGAATGCTTCAATTGATATATTATATATGTATTACAATGGAGGTTTGATTGTGATGCTATTATAAGTTTTATCAAAGTTTAGCTTTGATTAAAGAAGTTCTTGTATCAATTTTTTTTCTTCATTGGTATGCTAGTATTGCTTGATTCTAATAGTAGACTTATTTCATCTTCCTTACTAGAGTCTTCTAACTATCCACCTTACTCTTTTAAAACTCTGATCTAATTTATCCAAGACCTCATTTGTTGATGCATTTTATCTAGAACTTTCTGTGATTTACATTGTTGTGTTGAGTTTGGATCCATTTGACACCTTATCTTAAAATTCACCTTACAAACCTATTGATGGGTGTTGAGCTTACACTTTAGCAGTCAAAGTGTGACTTTCAGTGCTAAAATTCTTGGCGCCATTGCTGGGGAAAAAATTGAAAACATTTCCCTCAGATTGAACGACAAATAAATATTGATTCTGAGGGTGCACAATAATCAGTACATTGAAGACTGCAGTTTTCACCTGGAAACTCCAATGTTTCAGTTGTGGCTCCTAAAGGCAGACACATGAGGACTACTCCAAATTTACCTTTTTCTACACTTGAAGTTGACCCAGAGAAGATCATCAAGAAAGGAAAATCTTTTCAAGTAGGCTTTTTAGTTGTTGTTTCAGGTACTACTGGAAATTTTCCCGATTCTACTTTTAAAACACTAGTAGTTGTATCTAGTGATCCTCTTTTACCTTTTGTTGAAACTCCTAGAAATTTAAATCTTTGAGATTTCCTTGTAGAGTATTCCTATTTTCCCCCCCAGTTGAAATAATATAGATTTAAAAATTTTGAAGTGCTTGCCTCACCTGATGTTTTAAGTTGGTTTAGAATTGAGATTCTAGGGGATTTTCCTACCCTAGGTTCTCCTTCTCCTCCCTCTTTTAAACTTGTTGTGAACAAAGAAAAAGGAACTTCAATTCCCTTGGAATTTCCACCATCCTCTTCCAAGAATCAGCCTATGTTTCTTAAAACTGAAACTCCCCCATCCTATACTCTTCCTTATCCTAATATACCCATCATTCAGACTGTAGGTGTACCAATCAAGACCTAGTATCCCCCTAATTCTCCTATACTTTATAATCCTCCTCTTCATAATCAAATGGTAGGTGAAAACCCTCCTAGAAATAGGATGGATGCCATAGTGGTTTCTAGGTATGATCCACTTGTGATGCCTCAGCCTATGAATGATCTCCCAGTTGGAGACTATCTTAAGTACATGCCCAAGTTTAGAGGAGAAGAGGACATAACTACAAAGGAGCACCTTGCAGATTTTTATAGCTATGTTGATAATCTAAATATTGAAAATGAGGATGTATGGATGAGAGTTTTTGTACAAAGCCTTGATGGTGAAGCCAGGAAATGGTTTAGGGGTTTATCTCTTGGATCAATTGTTGGTATTGAAGCCCTTGATGATGCCTTTTTAAGGCATTGGGGTGATAAGAAATATTTTTTGTATTATATTACAGAGTTTGGGTCACTCAAGAGGAAAGAATGGGAATCCGTTTCATATTTTTCCAAAAGGTTTAATAAAATGTACAATAAAATTCCTACGGAAATCAAACCTACTAAAACCTCTACCAAAATAAATTATACTAGTGCCTTTGATCCTGAATTTTGCCTTATGTTGAGAGAGAGAATATCTACCTCTTTGGCTCATATGCAAGATGCAACATTAGAGGTGGAATCAAATATATCGACCGCTGATAAACTAACAGGAAAATATGATAGGGAGAGAAGAAAACAAAAATCTGAGGCTTCAACTTATGATTCTTCTGGTGTCAACCCTCAAGTAGATGAATTGACCAAATTGGTTAAATCATTGTCTACAGAGATGGAAAAAATGAAACTTGAGGGAAGACAAACTAACAGAAACACACAAGATACTGACAACATGGGTAGTTTCAGAAGACAAAATAATGCTCCTCAGATCCTCCAAAGATATTAAAGGAATAGAGATGACCAAAAGTTCCAGACTCCTATTCAAAATAACATAGTTGATGATGAAGAAGGAGAGGATGAAGGAGCAGATCAAGAAATTCATTGTCTAGGTGACACCTCCACCTCCCCTCGTTTGACTCAGTCTGCCTATGAAGAATCCCTTATGAATAGTCAGTTAAATGAATTAAGTAAAGGAGAGAAGACAAAAGAAAATCAAAACAAGTACAATTTGAGGTCTAAACAGAAAGAAGGAAAGCCTAGTACTTCTATTCCACCTAAGAAATAAAAAAAATATGCTAAAACAACGACTAGATCCAGTAAAGAAAATGAGGAACCAAACAATCAACCTGTGATTAAGGCCCCTATTCCAGAAATTAAAGAGATCATGAAATCTCCTTCTTCCTTCAACTTTAAAAATGAAATACAGAAAATTAAGATTCCCATCGCATTTTTAGAGTTGATTAAGAATGAAGAATTTAAGAGGTACCTTTCCAAAATGTTGTAGCCTGAGCCTACTTCACATTCAACAGACTCAATGAATTTACAAGATGAAAAACTAGCAGTCATATCGGGGCCCTTGGTAGAATATAGGGATGATTCCTCTCCTCCCTTTTATAGCTTGTTGAATATTCATGATAAAATTTTGCATAATTGCTTGATGGACTCAATTGCATCTCATAATCTAATGCCTAAAACTATCATGGATGAGTTGGGTCTTGATATTACCAAAACATATCATGATCTATACTCTTTTGACTCTAGGAAGGTAAAATTCCTTGGAGTGATTAAAGACTTGGTTGTTACTTTGTTTCAACTTCCCATGAAGAGTGTGGTCATGGATATTGTAGTGGTTGATGTTCCCCCTAAGTTTGGGATTTTATTTTCAAGGTCTTGGATTAAAATATTGGGAACATTGCATATGAACCTCTCATATGCCACTATTCATGTGTTTGGAGGTGAGCACAAAAGGTTGTACAGAAAAGAACAACTAGCCTACATTATAAGTGATGAAGCTAATCCCACAAACCATCCTATTTATGTAGTTGACACTGAAATAAAAAAGAAGCCTCCAACAATGTGCAAGACACCTCCTCAAGTTACCCAAGTTTGGAAGATGTATTTTGATGGGGCTTCTTCTAAAGAAAGTGTTGGTGATGGGGTGGATTTTATTTCTCCTTCTCAAGAAGTCATATCCTTATTTTATAAGTTGGTGTTTGAAACTACAAATAATGTTTCAGAGTATGAGGCTCTGGTTTTGGGGTTGAAGGTAGATAAAGACATGAAAATTGAGGAGTTATCATTTTTGGGGGATGCATAACTGATTGTGCATCAAGTAAAAAATATGTATCAAGAAAAGCATCCAAGGTTGAGGACTTATAGAAATGAAGTATGGGATCTCATTGATAATTTTTTCCTAGATTTTAACATATCTTTTATTCCTAGAGAAGAGAATGATATGGTTGATTCTTTGGTTGTTTCTGCTAGCAATTTCAAAATCCCATTACCCCCAAAACTCAAGTATGATGTAGAAGTGAAGTATAGGCCCTCTATACCTAACAATGTCAAACATTGGAAGGTTTTTTAGGATGATATTGAGATTAAGATATTTCTAGAAATTGTGGAAGAGTTTTCTTCTCTTCACATTGATCAAGATCAAGATACTAAGAAAAACCCTCATGTTGATATATTCTTGAACAAAATTGCAGACCACAAGATTGTCCAATTTCCTAGTAACCATATTCCCAAAGGATTGGTCCCTTTGGAGAGATTGTTTGATAGAAATGATGTGGTTGTAAAGGCTAAGGGATCAAATGAAGAAGATGATGTGACAGGATGCAATTTAGGTATTGAGAAAAACCTCAAATATGTCAAGTCTAGTAATCTGTCAGAGGAACAAAGGTCTGAATATGTGAAATTATTAAAATATTTTGTTGATGTATTTTCTTGAAAATATGAGGACCTACAAACTTATGATACAAGCATCATTGAACACAAAATTCCTTTGAAATATGATACCAAACCATTTAGGCAGAAACTAAGATAGATAAATCCCATGTTGTTGCCTATTATGGAAAAGGAAGTCAAGAAGTTGTTTGATGCTAAGATAATCATAACTTTGAGGTACTCTGAGTGGGTGTCTAATCTAGTCCCTGTGAGGAAAAAGAAATGTGAAATCAGACTTTGTGTTGATTTCATAAATCTAAACATGAGTTCCAAGAAAGATAATTATCCCTTGCCTAAGATGGAACATATTTTGCAAAGGGTAACTGGCTCAGCAAGGATGTCCATGATTGATGGATTCTCAGGCTACAATCAAATCTCTGTTTTACCTGAAGATAGAGGGAAAACAACTTTCACTACTCCTTGGGGAACATTCATGTATGCCAAAATGCCCTTTGGTCTCATGATTGCAGGAGAAACCTTACAGCACGCAATGGATATTGCCTTCATTGGGGAAAAGGACAAATTTGTGGTCATCTATCTGGATGACATTACAATGTTCTCAAGGTATGATAAGGAACATTATCATCATTTAAAGAAAGTTTTCCTAAAATGTAGAAAGTTTGGGTTGTCACTCAATCCCAAGAAGTCTTTGTTTTCTATGAAAGAAGGCAAGTTGTTGGGACACATTGTCTCAGCACAAGGAGTAAGGATTGATCCAATTAGAGTAGAGGCCATCAAGACTATGTCTCTCCCTAGGTCGAAGAAGGAGATTCAATCTTTCCTGGATAAAATAAACTATTTGAGAAGATTCATCTCTAACTTTGTTGAATTGGTTAAGTTTATCAAATCTATGATTAGAAAGGGAAATGAGGTAAAATGGACTCTTGAAGCTCAGAATTCTTTTGATCAAATCAAACAAGAATTAACTGAAGCACCTATTCATATCAGTCCTGATTATGCAAAAGATTTTCTGATATTTTATTTTGCCTCAAATGACACATTGGTTGTTCTTCTTCTTCATAAAAACACAGATGGGATGGAGCAACCCATTTATTTTTTCAGCGGGGAATTAAGGGATGCAGAGGTGAGGTGTGATATTATGAAAAAGTAAGATTATGCTTTAGTTAAATCCCTCAAAGCATTCAGGGTATATATTTTACATTCCATAATTATTGCCTATGTTCCTTCAGCTTCTGTGAAAGAAATCTTAATCCAACCTGACAAAGATGGAAAGAGGAGTAAGTGGATTGCCAAAATTATGGAGTTTTACCTTCAAATGAAGCCTACTAAGTTGGTGAAATGGAAAGGTTTAGCTAGGTTGTTATTTGAATCAAACTATAAATCACTTGGGGTTAATTTCATGAATGCAAATTGTGTATATTAGCAGACTGATATTGCTAGCATCAGCTCACAAATCAGTCCTAAATTGACAGAGTGTAATTGGTACAAGGACCTTATACATTTCTTACAAACATTGCAAACCCCACCTGGACTTGAAAATACTAAGGTGAGGGCTTTAAAACTCAAATAAATCATATAATACATTGTTGGTCATGTTTTGTATTGGAAATATCATGTTGGGGTTCTTCTAAGATGCTTAGACCCAGATGAGGCAAAGAAAACCATGTCTAACTTTCATGATATCCTGTGTGGAGGACATCATTTTTGGAGGACAACAACATATAAAATACTCAGATCTGGGTACTTTTGGCCTAGTCTATTCACTGATGTATGTGAAAATATCAGGGCCTATGATAAATGTCATAATTTCTCAGGAAAGAAGCAACTAAAACCCCTACCTATGAAACCCATAATGGCATTTGGTCCTTTCCAACAATGGGGATTAGATTTCATTGGAGAAATCCATCCAGCTTCAAGTGGCCAGCATCGTCAAATACTGATTTCCATTGATTATTTTACCAAGTGGATAGAATCCATTGTGACAATAAATGCAACACATAAAGTAGTTATTGGCTTTATGGAAGACCTTTTTGTCTAGGTTTGGGTTTCCTAAAAAAATTATGACTGATAATGATGCAGCTTTTAAAGATGAACCCCTGGTCAAGTTATGTGAAAATTTTGGAATCCAACTCATTCATTCTACTCCTTATTACCCTCAAGGTAATGGCTTGGAAGAATCCTCTAACAAAATTCTAGTAAATATCATCAAAAAACTGCTGGAGGATAACAAAAAATCTTGGGATTCAAAGATGAAATTTGCTCTCTAGGAAGATAGAGTGACCACCAAGATATCAAATGGTACCACCCCTTTTCAGTTGTTCTATGGACCTGAGGATATCTTTCCTTATCAACTTGCATTACTTGTGGCAAATTTCTTACAATATCAATAAGGAGAACCAGATGATATGGTCAGAAGGATACATCAACTAGTAGAAGTGTATCAAACCAGGGAGTAGCTCCTTTATATAACACAGAGTCATCGACAGAAGATCAAGCAAGCTTTTGACAAGAAGGTAAACAAAGAATATTTCCAGCTGGGAGACCTGGTGCTCAAGTGGGATGCACAAAGGAAAGACAAAGGCAAACATGGTAAATTTGAAGCCTTGCAGATTGGTCCTTTTAAGATTTTTGAAGTTTTTCAAAATAACACTTATAAATTGCAGAACTTGGAAGAATCTGAAATTTCTGGTGGCCCAGTTAATGGGCACTTTCTGAAGAAATATTTTTCTTAAATCCATGAGTGGCTTTCCCTTCCATTGTAAATATCAGTTTTTTTTTTTTTTTTCTCTTGAATAATGACCCCACAACCCTTGGATAAGACACTGAAATTGCTTGTTCTTGGTAGCTCACATGGACCATGACATCTCCTGTGGAGCCAATGTTATCACATAGAGTTGTTGGAGGGTCAAAAAGTCATTTTTAGTTTTTTTTGTTGAGTCATAGGTTATTTTTAGTTTTATGATTTCCTCCTAGAGTCATTTTTCAATTTTTGTTTTAATAAACCAAGTCTTTTTAGCATTAGTCTAAGGTCTTGTGGTGTGGTTATGTCCTGGGTCAAATTTGAAAGTATCATGACAAATAGTGTTATTCCCTTAGCAGTCACATCCTTATAATTAACATCATCACCTTGACATCTCTCTCCCATAAGTTGTGTGAAGTACCTCCATCAGTCACTTTACTTTCTCATGTTGTCAGATCAGTTTGTAAATTAAGTGTTGTTGACTCACTGGTAGGGTTCGCAGTGCCCTCAAAGCACCCTTTTTCATTTAAGATAATCATTCACTTTCTGACATGATAGGAGTTTGTATTGTTTCAAAGATTATATGTAATAGCTTATAGGGATCATAAACTGAAAATCCTAATGGTTTTCTTGAAGCACTCAAAATCAAATTTTGGAGCATACGCTGTAAAGTGTGACTAGCGCTACAAACTCCGCTGCAAATTGGTGGCAGAGGATGGTTGGCAGTTCGACCACTTGAAGTTGTTCCTAAGCAAATATGGAAATGTCAGCAATTAGCTCCAGGCTACCAGGTACTCCATTAACGTTCCCACCTTATTTTAGTTATTTTAAGGTCTGGAAAGGGTTAGGTGATTGTTTCTTTTGGTGGCGTTGTGAACTCCTATATGGCATTGTGAAATTTCTCAGAAATTGTTGATCAGCTCCAGATCTCCTTCCTCACACCCTGAGTCTAGTCTTTTGAATCCATAAATACCTTTTTTTTAAACTATCACAAACATTGTTCATTTACATCTCCATCACTTATCCAAACCTAGGTTTTTCAAAAATCTTTATCTGGCGCTGTGGACCTTGCACAATCAACCCAGTGTTGTGAACTCTCTATTCCATCTCTTTTTGCAAAAAAAACTATTTTTTGGGCCATATTCCTGGTCGATTTGATGAAATTAACCCAAGTGGTAGTCATTTGAGTCCTACTTAGACGTTTTGTCCCTATGCAAACTTGAAATTCATAAAGTTGTCATACAAAATCTATTGGGTTTCTTTCACAAATAGTTTTCCAGTATTCATTTCCCTTGTTTCCCATAGATGAAAGAATACCTGGTCTCATTCCTGGAGGAAAATTAAATATTTAACTCACAAAATTCCCACTCCCACTGATATTTCAAAGGATTCTTAC
>ML778155.1:33620-65784 GCA_009831015.1 Picea engelmannii
TATTTAAGTTGTGAGAAATCATTTAACATTGTGTTGAGGTTTTCCCCGCTAGTATTGATGGATAATCAATAGAGAAAGACTAAAAAAGGAGGGGGAATTATGAGGAATGATCCCTATTCCATGCAGTTGTTTTCTACTGAACCCATGAGTGGGTTGTTTTGATTTCTATCTGAAAATGCAGAGGGGGCACCCCGAGGTAGCCAGGGAATTTTCCCTAAATTTTGATGGGACCAAGACCAAGGTTGGGGTATTAGAATTCAAGGTATCTGAAATGACCATAGAAGCAACTACTAAAATAACTAATACTGGGGAGAGATGGTTTAAATCCATGAACCTAAATGCAACCTTCTCCAAATAATTCCTCATACCAGAATATCAAGGAGACAACTTATCAAAAGGAGTGTCTAGGAGCCATATGATTGAGGGTTTTGATAAGATGATGAGGGTGATCCAAATCTATTTTACCTGTGAAGGGAGATTCAACATAATTTATCAGTATCACACAAGACTATTGTTGCACTTCACAAGAAAATATTTTATGAATCTTACTTTTATTTGTTTAGGAGTATTGGAAAAATAGCCGACATAGTCCGGGCTAAATCTAAGGCAGTTGAGAGAAGTTTTTTTCATTCAGGGCTGATTAAAAATCTTGTGATGGAGGAATTAAGGAAGAAAAACATTGACTGGGAGGAATTCATTACTTATTCACACTTTCAATAAAATATTTCTCCTACTCCATAGTCCAAGGTACAAATCCCTCTTCAGGATGACAGGGTTGTACATGCAGAGATCAACAAGAAGAGGAAGAGCATGGGTATTGTTAAAGATGATGAATCAACAAAGGAACATGTAGAAGAAGGAGGATATTCTCAATCCCCACAAAGAGAGGTTTCACCTTTTCCAACTCCTAGTCCAGTGGATACCCCTTCAACTAGAACCATAGGTCTGAGAGGGAGAAACTTATTGTTCTCTTCACCATCTATTGCAGACAAGGTCAAGACCATAAGACCTATTACTAGAGAATCAACAAAGAAGGAAATCATTGTGGAGAAATTTTCATTGAAATCCCCCATCCAGAGAAAGGGAAAGACTGTACCTATCAAAGAGCCCATTGTAGTTGTAGACATAACTACTCCTCCAAAAAATCCTACCTTTAAGAGGTTGAATAGACAGCTTAAAGAGGCCAAAGTTGAAATTGTTAAATTAACAAGGGAAGAGTTAGTTGAAAAGAAGAAGCTAAGTGATATCATGGATATGTATCATGGAACTCTTGTAAAGGCCAAGTTCATAGCTAAAAGATTTAGACCTCTCCACAGGCAGCTTAGGAACTTGTACAAACAAAACATAGCCTACCAGAGTCAGATCATAGGGCTAAAGATAGAGCTACAACCTTTCAGGGAGGAGTTGGCCAAGAAGAATTTGGATCTTTTATCCCAAGTTTCCATAAGAAAGAGTTCTAGAATAAAAAAATAAAATGATGAAATGCCTTAAAACAATTTCATTTTTGGACAATGCTTGTTTTTTTCAATTTTGAGAATTTGGTGGATAATGATGCCTATGAACTAAATTTTTCACTCATATACCAAATCATGATTTTTAACAACATCTCTAGCTCTGGAGATGGTTTTGGAGTGTTTTGGGGCTCTACTAGATATGTTAAGCTGCTACAAGAAAGTTTGTAGCACCTGACGCTGGGAACTGGCTTATACAGTCAAGTGTTGTGAACTTCGTTGCGAACTGGATGATATAGTTGCCACTACAGAATTTGTTGCAAACTCTTGTTCTGGAGGTTTCAAAATTATCAGTGGTTTCTAGATGGTTGTAGGAGTATGTGATAGTTTCTTGGATGTCAGTTGAAAGCTGGAGGGATACCTGACAAGAAGAATATGCACGCAAGGGACAATTCATCATGCATATTAAAGATGTTAGGGTAGTGGCCAGCATTAGCCTAGTTTTTAGCAGTTTGTTATTTTTTATTGAACAGTTGTAGTTACTCCAGCTTCAAACGTCAGAATCCTATGCTAGAGGGTGGGATTCAATTGTAAGGCTTACATTCACAACCTAGGCTAGAAAATATGCATTAGAAGTCATTGAGGGGTTCAAATGGTTTATATGAGATGATTTTTGTAATTGTAATGTAACAGAGCCATCTATGGATTTTTATGTATCAGACTTGAGAACTTTTGTTTAATAGAAGTCATCCTTCTTCCTACCATCTTGCTTCTATCTTACTCTAATTTTACTGTCATTTGAATGCTTCAATTGATATATTATATCTATATTACAATGGAGGTTTGATTGTGATGTTGTTATAATTTTTATCAGTGTTTAGCTTTGATTAAAGAAATTATTGTATAAAAAAACATTCTTCATTGGTCTGCTAGTACTGCCTGATGCTAATAGTAGAATTATTTCATCTTTCGTACTACAGTCTTCTATCTATCCACCTTACTCTTTTAAAACTCTTATCTAAGTTAGCCAATACCTCATTTGCCGATGCATTTTATCTAGAACTTTCTATGATTTACATTGTTGTGCTGAGTTTGGATCCATTTAACACCTTATCTTAAAACTCACCTTACAAAACTATTGATGGGTGTTGAGCTTACAATTTAGTATTCAAAGTGTGACTTTCAATTCTAACAGTAGGTACAATTGGCATAGTCCAATAGTAGGCCTCCATGTGGGCCAATGAAATGGCACCATGTGGCACCTTCCGAAAGCACAAGTTGGCCTAGGTATAAAAAAAATTTGGGGCTCGTCATATTCAAACCTCTGACCTCCAAGCATTGGCCCAAATGACTTAACAACATATGCTAACCACAATGGCCAACTGTCCCATTGAATATACCATCATATTATAATATATTTATTATGGTATGAATGTAATATGCCAATATAAACAGAGTCTGCAGGCTTGAACCCCAGACCCCCGGCCTTAACCAAAAACTTGACATATAGAGCATCGACCATTGCGCTATTTGGTTGAGTCATTATAATAAATGCAATTAACCACGGTTAAGGAGTCACATAAGGTCCAATTGGGGGTTAGGGGGGGCATCGCCTATATATGGCCATGGATCCCAATGTTGGCACACAATCCCATGTCAACACAAATCATGAGGAGGAGTGGATGGATACCGAGAGAGTGTATGGTACAGATGCATTGTTTTATGTGCCAAGAGAAAATCCAAGTTTGGTATTGTCTCAATATGCGTGCCATGAGGTACTTTTTCCAAACATTGGTAAATTTATACTCATTTTTCTCGTTTTTTCGAGAGGAGTTCAATGGTGATGTTATTTTTCTGCTAAGAGGTTATTTGTGAATTTATTAGTCCATATTTCCATTAATGAGTGCCATAGTGCATCGTTTGGCATGTAAAGAGGGTAAATTTGAGCCAATTCAAAATATGGTAGAATATATACTCAATTTTCTCATAATTTTGCAAGGAATTCAATGGTAAACTCCATTTCTGAGTTTGAGCAGTGGAATTAAAGAGATTCCATAAAATTGGCTTTTTGCAAGTCCATGTTGTAATGTAATTTGACATTTTTAGGAAATGAAGTTACTATCTAGAAGGGACTTGAACATGAAGTTATATATGATATCAATTATGTATATTTGATTTCTTTTATTTTTTGTTGTGTCATGTCATAAATATTCAAATTAATCATCTATTTATGAGATTTTGGATAAGAAGCACAACATCGTTTTTCTTCAAATCACCTCAATATGATCAAGAAATTATTTTGAATCAGGTTGGATGATAATGTGTATATTTTAAAGTAATAAGTGGTATCTAAGGATTTTTGGATCAAGTGGTATCAGAGAAAGGTTCGACATCTATTTGCAAGATGTTGATGTGAAAATATCCAAGACTTAAGTTGGGGAAGGCTCTTGTTGATAAGACAAAATGAGAAAATTCCTCATGAAGTTAAGGTTGCATAAGAACATTAACCGACAGATTCACAATGAGAATTTTGAATTAAGTATGCAACTACAAACTCTAGAGGAAGAGAAGTAGATTTTGCAAGATCGACTGATATGTCATGAGGAATTCCATAGAGGTATTTTTCATGAGTTGTGTTAGTCCTTAACCTTTCTTTTGACTGATTGGGTGTCCTCAGTCCGTGTTCTACCCATTTTCCATGATTTTTTTGTTAAACTCTATTTTTCCCTTCTTGGATTGAAAGCTTATTTTAAATCTTTTTATGCACATTTTAAATGTTTTTAAGTTTTCAAAGATTAGTATATGATATGAAAGATTTCTATCACATCACTTGTCCTTTCCTTGTTTGAATTTTCAAATTATGTCAAAGTGGAAAGGGCACTACAAGAATAGCATTATTCTTGTAGCGCCAGGAGTAATGATAGTTATGCATGTGCCACCTTACCCATATTGTGTTCTAACATTCAAAATCATTGCTATAGGATATAAGTATCTCTATATGATCTATATGGGGTCATAATTCTCATGATGATAGCTAATTCGAGGGATCGGGTTGTACTCACCACCTTGATATCAAATCACAATGCCCAATTATTATTCCATATGTATGAAATCATAATCTGCCTATTTTTAGTATGTTTTTTGGCACAAGCGTAGACCTAGGGTTCAACGCTTCAACAACGCACCAACAAAACCCTAACTATCGGCCCTTTCAACAACACCTCCGAAGCAGATGAAGTCTCACCCGAGGTAGAGGTAGGGGGGGTTGCAGGACTCAAGTGTCTACAACCTAGCTGGGACATAGATCTGTGATCACAGTAATTAATAGGGCACTTAGAAGTTAACATTCATTAGTATTTAACCTTTTATTCACATCCCAGGTAAAACCCTAATTACAAAACAACGTAGTAATCAACAAGATCTAACACATTCAAGCACTTAGCACATAGAGATAGATCAGATCTAGCATTTATTCATATTACTAAGCACTAAGCCACTATATCATATGCATCTAACATACATAAAGATAACATTACTAAGCATAAATCACATTACTCACACAAACCAACGTTCACCCCCAGCATGGGGATACGTCCACCAACTCTTCGTCTTATTTATTATCTTCTTTCAATCTCTTTGAATGCACAGAGCATCAAAACTCCGCATAGGACAAAAGATCTGCGTGCACCTCACCAGATCCTCCTTCCTTGAGCTTGGCATAGCACCGAGTCTTTCTTACAATCACTTGCACTTAGCCCTGCAAATTCTCAATACACAGTATGCACAGATCTAACTCAATCACATAGATCCAACCACTTACATTGCTTGCACTTAGCACAATATCCTTCTTCTCCTACTTACATCGTCTAGACTTCTATTTATATATTACAAAAAGGCCTAAACATGGGTAAAAACCCATGGGCCAACATCCCATACCTGTTACATAAACCCTAAACCCAAAATTCCCGCAAAAGGGGGTGAGATCCTGCGATCTCCACTTCACCTGACGTTCCATCTTCGACCAGCCTGTCGAAGTCCCAAAATTGGTCAAACATGACCAGTGTTTCCACAAAACTTGGTCGAGGCCCAATAATGTCTATTAATCCATGCATGCTCTGCAGGATGACAGAAATCACAGTCAGTGTGATGGCACCCAAAAAAGTGGTCAAGTGCTTCGTTTGGAACCAAAGGAGCTCAAATTGTTCAAATCATATCCTGATATTAAAAATTCATTCATGTCGGTTGGTTTGAATTTTGTTGCATTTCCAGGAGCATCATAAAGAAATTTTGATGTTGTTTACAAAAGATCAAACATATGTGGACAAGTTCCAGTCATTTTCTGGGTATCAAATTTTGGGAATATGATCTGGAGAAACCGTAAGGGATCATCTGAAATGGTTAAAAGCCCACTTCGAGAATTGGATGATTTAACCTATTCGTGGGCAGTTTTCAAAATTTTGCAGCAGTTTAAGAGAAAATATGGTTTGTTCATAATGGAATTTTCCAGAAAACCGTCGTGGCCATTTCTAAAAATGCCCAGTCATCACCTACAGATTCAATAAGAAAAAACAACACTTCAAAGGATTCTACAAAAATAAAGGAAGTCTTCCATGTAGCCAAATCAACCATTTATGGAGAAAAGTGTGCAATGATACAAAGAGACTCTGTTTTGGGGTTATATTAATTTGCATTGGTAATTTTTGTTGAATTGAATCAAAATCCTATGAAATATCATTTTTTTTATTGAGCTAGAACAACAGATGGATGGGATTTTTTCTGTATTTATTTTTGGTTCAATAGCACAAGAAATCTCTTGAAAGAATTTGGATGCTGATTGGAAGCAACAACACTAACGTTAGAATGCTCCACACATATATACATGGATCATTTATCAAAGACTACTCCAACCCAGTTTCAGATCCTACAGGTCATGCTACAACTTGGGCATCTAGAAGCAGGTAGTAGAATCACAAACTGCAAGGATGCACTTAACATTCGATAGCATAAAAAGATAAAAAATAGGAAAGAGGGACAAATAGAAAGAAGATCAAAGGTTAAATCATTTCCAGGATTGAAATCAAAAATCAATCTCCATATTTTAGGCAAAATCAAACTCTATTGGCTTAATGTAGTTCTCAAGACAAGATGAAGAAGGAGCATACCAAAGGTTCCTCTTCTACTCCATAGTGAAGGTTCCAGAACCAGGACAACATAGAATTTTGATTTTTTTCAAACATGAGGAGTACCTATGTTTAAAATAAATTGGAAATTCAGAAGTTGTTTTTGAAGGACTATACACAGGTTGGATATTTTTGTAGTTGAAGGAGAATACAGGCACATATAATGATGAGAAAAAATGATCTTTTTCTAGAAACAGATCAGCTCCAAGATGTTCCAAAAACTAGAGACTCGGAAAGCACTAAAGAAGAGGCTTTTAGCACAGGGCTATCTTCAAAGTATAAAATTAAATTGAGAAATCCCTGAACCTCCTTGATCCAGTTGAAGAACACCCAGAGTTCAGGATGGAAACAAAAAGAAGAAAGACAAAAATCAAATATAGGAAATACTTTGTTTTTCATTTTTTAGTCTTTATCTTAAAGAGAAGTTTATGAAACTATGGAGATGAATTTTTTGAAACAAAAATAGTTTTTTTGGGGGAACGGGCCCCTTCACAAAAACCTCTCTCGGGTTTTACACAACTATCATAGTTTAAGATATTCGAATATATCTTTGAGGCTTATTTTTCATATATTTCACAATAAATGATTTTATGTTTTAGTGATCAATTTTGGGCGCGGTTTCAAAGCATATTGAGATGAATTTTTGGAAACGAAAAGAGGGTTTTGTTGGAAAGTGGCCCCTTCACAAAAACCTCTCTCAGGTTTTACATAGATATCACATTTTTGGATATACAAAGATATTTTTTGATACTATTTTTTAGGAATTTGTCAAATTTATCTTCCTAAAAAATCTCATTGACAACAGTTGACAAGCCACCTCATGAATTCTACTTGGAGATCATATCTGATTTCCTCCTTGATTATTTGAAACAAGAAACTAGATATAGATGAGGAGGTTTTCATATCCATTTCTTTGGATCTTGATAAATATGTATTCTTTCTATATAAACAGGGTAGAAGGAGAAGTAAAGGGTCGATTAGTTGGGCATTCAAGGATTTTTTTTTTTAAATCCACTGTAAGACAAGATTATATTTCATATTTGTACTAAATGAAAAAGGCATGTTTATGGTCTGATCTTCTTTCATTTATTTATATTTTTATTTTCTTACCTGAATACATTTATTCTGTTGCGATGCATATGATTCCTTGATTGTGGGTGACACAATGAAAATTTTACTATTTTTGTTCATAATTAAGGTTGTTTTCAAGTACATGTTCTTATTTCTTAATTATATTTTGAAATAATAAATCCATGTGTGAGTTGACAAACTAGATACTCACATACCTTCCTTTATTTATTTACCTTACCATCTAATCTATTAAAGTGTCTACCATTTACTAAACCAGTGGGATGTTTACTTGCTTTATTATTGAGTTATATGTTTATTTGAATCATTGAACCATCTTTCAACCATTTTCTAAAAGCCTATTCAGAAAACCCTTAATAAATACCATTGCAATAACCTGATGATGCCCTAGCTTGCCCTCTCATAGTCAAGTGCAAATTTAAGGACTAACATCTTTTGGCGTCATTGTCGGGGATGAAGCAACAAAGACATCATCTCTAGGAAGAACGACAATGATCAATTCTAGATCCTGATGGTGAACAGGGGTTGGACACAATTTATGACTGCATCATTCACCTAGTGACTCCATGAAGGAAGAATTTGTTGGTGAATCCATTGATCTAGGATGTCGAAGGCCATGGAATCTATTTTGGATCGTAGGTTTGATCTATTTGATTTCTCTGGTATTCCTGGTTTTCCAAATGTTGTGCCTACTATGCATGAATGGGGAGACTACCTTCCAAGGTTCAGAGGAGATGATCACGATCATCTTGCACAACACTTGATTGATTTTCATCAATACATGGACCAGCTTGATATTCATCATGAATATGTATTTCTGAATATGTTTATGTACTCCTTGGAAGGAGAGGCGAGATAATGGTACTGATCTCTCCCTGTTTCTAGTATTTCATCATTAAATGATTTCGATGTTGCTTTTCATTCATATTGTGAGAGGTTTTATCCTGTCGAATGGATCTTGAATGATTGTTGTGATAAATTTAAATATCTTAGCAAAAACTTTCAGCATGGCTTTAGTGATGAGATCAGTGAAGATATTTTGGAATGTTCTCATAATGCTCCTAACAGTTTTGAAGTCCATTCAAATGGGTCTCTTCATGAATAATTTTCTACTGGAAATATTTGTGAAGGCCAGTATTTTAGTGAATAAATTATTGAATATTATATTGATGGTGAACAATTTTTTTTATCATTTTCAGTTGAAATCCATCAAAAGTCTACATCCTATCATGATGAAGAAGATTTGATCATTCATGAAACTTTCTCTCATTCTTCTTTTCAAGGAGATGTTTTTCAAGATGTTGTTGATGATAGTGTAATGGATAGTATGACAACAAATTTATTGGATTGTCATAATGAAATTTTTGTTCCAAAATACCAGGTTGTTCATTTGTGTTATTTCTTTGAAGAGAATAATGAAACAAAATTTTGTGAATTTCAAAATTCAGAATTTTTTTATAGTCAACCTGTATATGATGAATATGAAAATGGAGAAGAGAGGAATTTCACATGAACATTCACTGACCTGTGCAACAATGAGCCCTTTTTTGATGATTATAAATCTGATGTTGGAGAAATATATGAAGTAAATTAGCCTATCCAAGATGTTGTTGTTCACTGTCATAAAACAAGAGATATTCATGTGTTGTTTCAAGGAAATCAAGTGGATTATGGTCTCACGAATACGACCGAAATTGCAGGGGAGTAGTTTGGATTTTTTCATCAGCTGGAATTTTGTCATATTATCTATGATCCAGTAGCCATCTAAATGGAGTCAGTGTTTCCAGAGGTTCAAAATTTTGCAACATTTGGAATTAAATAAAATTGCAGTTGTAAGTATGGGTTGCCCATTCATTTTTTAGTGCAAACATATCAATTTTCCTACATTTTATTATTTACTTGCAAGGAAGAATATCATCTTGTCAGTCAAATGATTTCATGGTTGCATTGGAAGTTTAACGTGACCTGATCAAGGAACCGATTGGTTAATTGTGTAGGAGTTGTACATAAATAAGATTTATTTTTGAGCATGGTGGTTTCAGTTTGAAGATCAATTTACAATATGAGAGTAGTGTCAAGTTTTCAGTATGCAAGAATAAGGACTCCATATCCCAATGGAAAGACTACTTGTAGTTTTGTGGTTGTTATTTTTGGATTGAAAATAAAGGAATGGATAGATAGGGAAATAATTAGAGTAAAAGTCGATGATGATAAGGGATGTGAAGGTATTGGCCAGCAAGTTCTTAAAGCTTCATCATGAAAATTTATCCCCAGAAGGAGCCATTGTTAGTCCTTAACCTTTTTTTTGACTGATTGGGTGTCCTTAGTCCCTGTTCTACCCATTTTCCATGATTTTTTTGTTAAACTTTGTTTTTTCCTTTTTGGCTTGAAAGCTTATTTTAAATCTTTTTATGCACATTTTAAATGTTTTTAAGTTTTCAAATATTAGGATATGATATGAAAGATTTCTATCACATCACTTGTCCTTTCCTCGTTTGAATTTTCAAATTTTGTCAAAGTGGAAAGGGCGCTACAAGAATAGCACTATTCTTGCAGCGCCAAGAGTAATGATAGTTTTGCATGCGCCACCTTAACCAGATCGTGTTCTAACGTTCAAAATCATTTCTAGAGCATTTACATATCTCTGTATGATCTATATGGGGTCGTAATTCTCATGATGAAAACTAATTTGAGGGATCGGTTTGTACTCGCCACCTTGATATCAAATCACAATGCCCGATTAGTATTCCATATGTATGAAATCATAATCCACCTATTTTCAGTATGTCTATTACTCCATGCATGCTCTGCAGGATGACAGAAATCACAGTCAGTGTGATGGCACCTAGAAAAGTGGTCAAGTGCTTCGTTTGGAACCAAAGGAGCTCTAATTGTTCAAAGAATATCTTGATATTAAAATTTATTGATGTCGATTGGTTTGAATTATGATGCATTTCCAAGAGTATCATAAAGAAATTTCGATGTTGTTTGCAAAAGATCAAATATATGTGGACAAGTTACAGTCATTTTCTGGGATCAAATTTAGGGAATATATTTTGGCCAACCCGTAAGGAATCATCTGAAATGGTTAAAAACTCACTTCGAGAATTGGATGATTTAACCTAATCGCGGGCGGTTTTCAAAATTTTGCAGCAGTTTAAGAGAAAATATGATCTGTTCATAATGGAATTTTCTAGAAAATCGTCGTGTTAGTTTCTAAAAATGCCCATTCATCACCTACATATTCAACAAGAAAAAGAAACACTTCAAAGGATTCTACAAAACTAAAGGAAGTGTCCCCTGTAGCCAAATCAACCATTTATGGAGAAAAGTGTGCAATGATACACAAAGACTCTATTTTGGGGTTATATTAATTTGCATTGGTAAATTTTGTTGAATTGAATCAAAATCCTGGGAAATATAATGTTGCAAAACACCATCATTGTTTTTATTGAGATAGAACAACAGATGGATGGGGTTTTTTTGGATTTATTTTTGGTTCAATAGCACAAGAAATATCTTGAAAGAATCTAGATGTTAATTGGAAGAAGCAACATTAATGATATTATGCTCCACACATATATATACATGGATCATTTCTCAAAGATGCCATAAGCTCTTGTGGTGTCTATCTTGACTACTCGAACCTAGTTTTAGATCCTATAGGACATGCTACAACTTGGGCATCTAGAAGCAGGTAGTAGAATCACAAACTGCAAGGATGCACTTAGCATTCGATAGCATAAAAAAATAAAAAACAGGAAAGAGAGACAAATAGAAAGAAGATCAAAGGTTAAATCCATTCCAGGCTTGAAATCAACAATCAATCTCCATATTTTAGGCAAAATCAAACTCTATTGGAATAATGTAGTTCTCAAGACAAGATGAAGCAGGAGCAGACCAAAGGTTCATCTTCTATTCCATAGTGAAGGTTCCAGAACCAGGGCAGAATAGAATTTTTTTTTTTGTCAAACAGGAGGAGTACCTATGTTTAAAATAAATTGGAAATTCAGAAGTTGTTTTTGAAGGACTATACACAGGTTGGATATTTTTCCAGTTGAAGGAGAATACAGGCACATATAATGATGAGAAATAATGAGATTTTTCCAGAAACAAATCAACTGCAAGATCTTCCAGAAACTAGAGACTGAGAAATCACTGAAGAAGAGGATTTTAGCACATGGTTATCTTCAAAGTATAAAATTAAATTGAGAAATCCCTGAACCTCCCTGCTCCGATTGAATAACACCCAGAGTTTAGGATGGAAACATAAAGAAGAAAGACAAACATAAAATACTATGTTTTTCCTATTTTAGTCTTTAACTTCAAGAGCAGTTTCTAAAATGATGGAGATGAATTTTTGGAAACCAAAATAAGTTTTTGTTGGGAACGGTCCCCTTCACAAAAACCTCTCTCGGTTTTTACACATCTATCATTGTTTAAGAGATTCGAATATATCTTTGAGGCCTCTTTCTTAGAGATTTCACAATAAATGATTTCATTTTTTAGTGACCAATTTTGAGCGAGGTTTCAAAGAAGCTTGAGATGAATTTTTGGAAACCAAAAGAGGTTTTTGTTGGGAACTGGCCCATTCACAAAAAAATCTCTCGGTTTTTACATATCTATCACATTTTTGGAGATACGAAGATATTTCTGGATCCTATTTTTTAGGAATTTGCCAGATTTATCTTCCTAAAAAATCTCATAGACAACAGTTGACAAGCCACCTCATCAATTCGACTTGGAGATCAAATATGATTTCCTCAATTATTTGAAACAAGAAACTAAATATAGATGCAGAGGTTTTCATATCCATTTATTTTGGATCTTGATAAATATGTATTCTTTCTATATAAATAGGGTAGAAGGAGAAGTAAAGGGTCGATTAATTGGGCATTCAAGGATGTTTTTTGTAAAAACTCCACTGTAAGAAAATACTATATTTCATATTGGTACTAAATAACAAAGGCATGTTGATGGTCAGGTCATATTTCATATCTTTATCTTTTTCTTTTCTTACTTGAATACATTTATTCTATTGCAATGCATATGATTCCTTGATTGTGGGTGACACGGTGAAAGTTTTATTGTTTTTGTTCATAATTAATGTTGTTTTCAAGTACATGTTCTTGTTTCTTAATGATGTTTTGAAATAATAAATCCATGTGTGAGTTGACAAACTAGATACTCACACACCTTCCTTTCTTTATTTACCTTACAATCTGATCTATTAAAGTGTCTACCATTTACTAAACCAGTGGGATGTTTACTTGCTTTATTATTGAGTTATATGTTTATTTGAATCCTTGAACCGGCTTTCAACCATTTTCTAAAAACCTATTCAGGAAACCCTTAATAAATATCATTGCAATAACTTGATGATGCCCTAGCTTTCCCTCTCACAGTCAAGTGCAACTTTAGGGACTAACAAGGATCAAGTATTGGCACCATCAACATCAATCCATGAAGGTTGGAAAGTAGAGAATGTAAAGTCTCTGATGCTAGAGAAACTAACTCCTTCAAAGAGCATGATCGAGAAATATGATTCCTCATATTATTCTTCTCTCCATCAAGATGAAGAATGCTCAAGGACAGTTGAAGCAAGGAGAAATTCATATGAAGAGGTCCTTCATAAACAATTAGTTTTACCTTCCATCCCATGGAAAGGTAAAATATGTAAGACATCTTCAGATAAATATGTGCATTCTAAAGAGGAAATGAAGACATTTCCCACTGGTAATATTGGTAAATGGTATATGTATTCATGTGCTTCCTGTGGAACTAGTAACCATGATATGGAAAAATGTCAAAGAAGACAATCTATGCAAGAAAATCCCTCCAAGATGAAGGAAAAATGTAAAGTCCATTTCTCAAAAAAGAGGAAAAGGGGGAATGATACTTTATCCACACTTATGTCCGAAGCAGAACTGGAAAGATGTAAGGACACTTGCAATAAGACAAGTAGCAKCCCTAGGAGAAGTTAATGGTCTTCCTGAAAGATTTGAGAAATAATAATTCTTAATGGTTGGTCTTAACAAAGTGATATATGAATACATCGAGGAATGGTTCGTGGACAATGGCTCATCTCGCCACATGATTGGGATGAGATTAGTATTTCTAACTTTCTCAGAGATCGACATAGATTGATATGTAGGACCTAGAACTAACACTAGACAAGAAATAAAAGGGTCTGGATATGTAAGATTCTAGCTCGAGTCGGGAGGATTTATGGGAATAGAGCATATGTTATATGTTCCATATTGAAAGTAAACCTACTCTCAGTTGCATCTTTTTAAAATGAAGGATATGTAGTCGCATTTCAGAATGGCCAGGTAATTGTGTATTCAAGGGAAGCTTCTCAAGACACAACAATAGTGCTTGGTGTTCGCAAGGAGACGTTATATAGGTTACAAGGAAGACCTATAATCTGGTCTAATGGTTTCTTGTATTTATCATCAAATTATGCATCAGATTCAATGTCATATTCAGCAACAACATTAGAGGCATTGTTAGAGATACGAAGATGTGAGACTCCTTCCAGTACTAAAGGGAGGATGAGACCATGAATCAACCATCCATCAGAACAGATTTCATTGTAAACATGTATATTTGTAAATGTAATTTGATATGCATATGTAGATACCTCCTAAAGTCTATTTAGAAGGCGTGTAAGCCACTCATTGTATATTATAAGAGAGAGGAATTATGTAAAATTTCTATATAGCCACCTTATATGTTGATAAGAGTGAAAGGAATTTTGTAAGAGAATTTCCATATAGCCACCTTATATGTTGTTAAGAGTGAGAGGAATTTTGTAAAAGGATTTATATATAGCCACATTACATATTGTTTGAAGTGAGAGGAATCTTTTAAAATGGTTTCTATATAGTCGTTTTGTTATAGAGTGAGAGGGATATTATAAAGATTTCTAAGCCTTTTGACAACATTATAGGCAATTTTATTGTCTTGTTATCAACTAAAGAGCTACATATGGCTTGAATTGTCTAAGTTGACATTCTTATTTTGAAGAACCGAAGGTGAAGGAATAGAAGGATGCAAGCAATTGGAGCATGTAGATCGAAAGAAGGAAGAGCATTGAAGCTATGTAAATATTTCTAGAGTTGGTAAAAGAGAAATAGTCTTCTTTGTAAGAGGATGCATGTTATAGAAATATTTGCCTCACCCTATGCAATCTTGCACAAAAGGCCTTTTTCCATTTCCCTATGCAGACTTATCATCCCTGTTTGTAAATCCCAGAGATAAAAATACATATTTTTTCACATGTATGCACCTTCCCTACTATTCAACATGCGTATACGCAGGTTGCACCACTACAACCCACGTACATTGCAATTTGTGCCCCAAAATGAAAAATAGAGTCTGGTTTCCATGTCACGACAGGAGATCTGTGATCCTTGGCCTTCCATATAATGGAAACGTTACGACTCGGCCCTTCAATTCCATTTGAAGGCTATAAATGGGCCAATTCCGAGCTATGGAAAAGAGGAGAAAGAATTCAACTTTGAGAGAAAAGTTACACTAGAGAAATTATTTACTTCATATTGAGTCTTCATCCATTTGTCCTTTAAGACTGAACACAGTGTTCATCCCCTAAGCTCTTCCCTTATTTGATTGAGAATTTCATTGTCTCTCTTCTATGAGCTTGTCTTTGGTGGAGGCTTGAAGTGGTGGAGGCCCAGCTGGAAGGAACTTAGTTTCTTGGTTCTGATCCATGCCGACATAGAATTCTGTAACTTTTTCACTTATGTTGATCATATATTAATAGAAATACTCTTTTCTCGTCCAATTGATATCTTGCAAATATTTGAATTATTATTCCATGGGCATATTTGTCATGTTTATTAATGGATTATGCTTTTGAATGTGTTAACATCATATATTATCACCATATGCTTGCTTTGCTTGTTTGTTGAGGACTAGTTGCAGGTATATTGCTTTGGGTCAAGTGCTCAACGCTGGACTTCATCGAACGACTGGATGAGGTAGGCATTTTATCTTGTCTTGTTAGAATATTTTTTTACATAGCATACTTGAGAATAGAGTTGATTTCTTCAGTCATTTTTGTCTATTGTAGTTTACCCTAGCCATAGAGAGATTTTCCTCCTAACAGAATTGGCAACCATATCGGGGATTGAATATTCTTTCTTAGGGTTTGGAGTACTTTTCTCCTTAGATTTCTCTCGTTCCTATTGTGTTTCTTGTCACATCATTGCTTGACATCCTTTTTTCACTCTGGGTCTGGTTTTTTCATCTTTCTCCCTTGCCTGGATTTGTTTTTGAAACATATATGCAGTTTTTGGCTTGAAAATTGCATATATACGTAGGTTGTCCCACTGCAAGTTGCGTACATATGATTTTTTTCCTTGAGCAATCGCGTACATCAACCTCTTGTTCTTGTTTACTGGGTTGGTGGTTGCTGGGTGGGATTTGATGTTTTTTGAGTCTTCTTGGGTCTTTGTAGTGTTTGTTAAGTGTCTGTGGGATGACAGGAAACCTGTCTAGGATTGAATTTTTAGGCGAAGTCTTTCTCATCACCTTTTAATTTTGATTGTACTTGTACATTGGGTTGGGTGTCTTGTTGCTTGGTATCCTACTTGAGTTGTTTGTTTCTATACACGATAGAGTTTTATATATCAAGTTGTTGTTCAGTCCATGCATTTTCATTTTTCTTATATTGAAAATAAATGAATATTAGGAATTTTGCATTGCTTGGCATTTTGGTCTTTTGAGTCTTTGTCATTATCTTAGTGCATGTAATGAAAGATTTCATTTTTACTTCAGAATTGCAGAGTTGAAATTGAAAATTGAATTTGTTTTGAAAAGCATTTGATTCATTGAAAATTGAAGCTAAGACTTTGCATTATATTCATATTTACTTTTATTGTTGAGTCATAACATCATGAGTTTCACTACCATACATTTTTGAATAAGCACGGCCAACAAAATTAACGCTATAATTTAAAATTGAGTAGTCACGATTTTATTTTCTAGGGTGCACAAACTAGCTTACGATTTAGTGCCTTGGAATAGGATTTTGTGAGTAAACTTCTCCAAGGAAATTAAATCAACATATGAGTCTAACAAAGGGAGTGGAGAAATACATTGTATAATTGGCAATACCAGGAGGCTCCGCTTACACCGGAGTTAATCATGAGGTTGCGTGAGGTTGGTTGAAGGGATATCCCCATGATACCTTCTTAGCGTCAGAGATATTTATGGGGATCTATTCGTATTTGGGGATCTTTCTAGTGCCTTTACCTCCGTGAGAGGTGGTACTTTCAAGGTTTCGGGCTTTGTTACCCTACCCATATGGTGGACCTAACTTACGACTGCTCTCTTGTACATCGGTTATACATTGGTTATGTATTTGCTTGACTTAGGTGCCACATAGGTTACTTGCATGGGTTATTCTACAGATACCCTAGGTCAGATAAGGGTCGGACAACACACATCCTTTATGGAGGAAAAACTCTCTGGGGGGATCTGACCGACTGGTTGTTAATCCCACGAGGGCCCTTATAACTGATTTTGTTACCTCCAATATTTAGCAGAGAATCTCAGGCCCCTCTTGGGTGAGACATACCTTATTTAGAGAGGGAGGCCACTTTACCCTGTTTGTGTGCATATTGACCATTTGAATTTTGGTGTGCTCTTTGATTACTAGTTGGCCTTAGGATTTATTTTTTGTATTTAGAGTATTAAGTCATGATGGAGTCGGACCAGCATCCCCGCCAGTCCCGTCGCTTATTACAATTACCACCAGATTTCAAGTCTTTTCCTTATAAAAGACGTAGAGTTATTAGGCGTGGTACACACACCTCCATTGTTCATACTTGTGATTTTACAAGGATGAGTAATGAACCTAGTCTCCAGAACACTAAGATCCCTTCGACTCCCACACCTACTATAGTTAATGACACCCCTTCCACTCCTACAACCACCATGGTTGTAGTGCTAGAGGCACCTATCATTATTATTGCCCATCCTATAGTGAATGCTCAATATCTTGCCTCAAACCCATTTGGGTCTCTTGGTCACTCACCAAGATATAATGTTCAGTCCATCCATATGGCCTCTAGTCCTTTTTCCTATGGTATGCCAAATTTTACTTCGCAGTTTTCGAACGCATCCCAGTTGTTGGCCCTAATTCTAGCACTGGGCTTGGGGGCACTACACCTCCTTATACTCCTTTTTCATTTGGTGGTTCTCAGATCCCTCAAATGACTCCTAATATGGGAGGCATTCTTGATTTTAACCTCGGTTCTAATCGTCTTGCTTCTGGGTGGAGAAACCAACCTGGCAGACAAGCTTCTGCTCAAGTTTCGTCCTATACTCCTACCTCCTCAGTGTTGATTCCAACCAACATGTTTGGCATGATGAATCCACCTATATCCTCTAGATTCACACCTTGAGGAGGTCAGCTTCATGCTTTGGGTAACCCCCAACCCGAATCCACTCCGGCTAGGAGCAGTTTTTATAACCCCCATCAGAACATTCCTACTGGAATGATGCCCAATCAACCTTTTATGAATCGTCCTGGAGGAGGGTCTTACAATCCCGGATAGGGCCATGGTGCTTACCAGAAGCCTGGATGGGATGCATTTCCTCAAGAACAATCTTTCCAAGGAGCTTGGGGCCAGATGCCGCAACCCCATCTCCCTTTTCTAGCCACGCTTAATCTGCCAGACTTGTCTAAGTTGATGAACGACCATGTTTCTCATGATCCTACATGACCCCCCGTCCCCACCAAGCTTCCTTCGGACATTCTGAAATTCGAAGGTAAGAATGGTGAGGATCTTGGTGATCACATCACCATCTTTCACCTATGGTGCTCTTCGAATTCCCTTAATCCCGATTCTATTTGGTTAAGATTGTTTCAACACACCCTCATTGGGGTCGCTGCAAAATGGTATATTGAGATACCTAGGGGGGCATATGGGACCTTTAGTCAGATGGTGTTGGTATTCCTTAACCACTTCCATTTGGCAGTTACTTACGATGTTGGCCTAGAAATTTTTTCAACTTTACGACAGGAAACAACCACTCATATCTTGGATCATATCCAGGAGTGGCATAGACAGAAGAGGTTGATTAAGACCTCCATACCCTTGGCCTTTCTTTTAGAATGGTTCCTTAAGTATTTGCAGCCTCCTATATCAAAGGATGTTTCTACATCCGAGGTTACCACTGAGGAAGAAGAGATCTTCAAAGCCCAGTAGTTAGATCTTATATATGCTCAGTCTGGGATGTTATACCACATTCTTTCGGATGCACCGCAGTCAACCTATGACCCTAGACAAAAGCCTGGACCTCATGCCGATGGAATTCTAGGATATGCCAACATAAAATTCGTAGACTTGGTGACAATCCATTTGAAAGAGTTGTCTCTAAACCAATCTATAGGAGGGCTATCTTCGTCTGTGTCTTCCAATCCCACTCAGTCGACAGATGTACATTCCGTGCAATCGTCGACCGACCCAAATAGTAACCAACGACCAGGAGGGAATAAGAAGAAAGGATGTAATAGTAATCATAAGGGTGGGGAAAATAATAATATACCCAAGGACAATGATAATAATGAGAAGATGAATAATAATGTAGTTGAGGGAAAGAGAGAAATACGTAAGGTGAAATTTCCCTGTAAAATTTGCACAGACGATCACCTTACTCATTTATGCCCCAAACTTGCAGAAGCTACAAGGTTATTATCTCTACAACCCGTCGTGCTAATGAATCCTTTCCCACATAACCAGCACATGGCCTCGAGCTCCTCAAATGTTGGAAATGCGGTTGGTGAGAGTCAAAACCCACCATTACAAGAGGACGACCATTTGTGTGTCAATATGGTCGATGTGAAAGTTCATGTAGCCACTCTATCTTGAGATTATAGTTCTTCATAGGCTATACCTGGTCTAGAATATACTCCTCCTCCTTCAGAGATGACTTTACAGATTAAAAAACTAAAGCCATTGCCTCGTATTTCGAAAGGATTACTCAAGCGCTCTACCCACAATCCAAATGCTAGATCTGCCTAGAAATACTGTATTGTTGAGGACCTGGGTCAAACCCCTAGTGCGATGTCAGATTTGGAGGTACTCCATATGTGTCCTTCACAGAGGAATTCCTTACTATCTGCGTTAGGGTCTCTAGAACCCAATGGATCAAAATTTATCAAGTTTGACGTCACAAATGCGAAGCCTCGCTTGCCTTACCATGTGGCATTCCAAATCCACGTGGGGTACTCAAAGTACACCATCAAACGTGCGGTTATTGATGAAGGCATTGCTACATGTGTGATGTCCCTAATCTGTTGGAAATCTCTTGGTTCTCTGAATATTTCTAAGTCATCAAACATGTTGACTTCTTTTGATGGTCATTCATTCCACCCTCATGGTATTCTTCCTGCCTTTCTGATCCAGTTAGGTGGGAAGACGGTAGAGGTGGAGGTTGAGGTAGTTGATGCACCTCTTGATTATAACTTGTTACTAGGATGCAATTGGACCTATGCTATGACTATCATCATGTCATCTGTCTTCCATACTCTTTGTTTTCCTCGTGAAGGGAAGATCGTGATGATCGACCAGTTATCCTTTGCGTATGCTAGTCCCAATGCATCTTTTGGACCTTCAATCCCTGTGATCGACAATTCTCAGGCGGTAACTTAGAATATCCGTGCCGGAATGTATTCTTCCCTTATGGGAACTTTTGACTTCATGGCGTCGATTCACCACGTTTACCCCATGTCCAGTAGGCCCATTTCGACAAAGAGGTCCATTCCTTTCCACACTTCCTATTTTAGTGATCCTTGGACCCTACCTTCCCTGAGTTCATCTTTTGAAGGTCAATCACATTCTGGAATTTCCATGCCACTATCAATAGCGAAGATTGTGTATTGATTTTTTCTTGACTCTTCCGTCGATCCCGATCCTATTACCTCGTCGACGGACGAGGAGGATCCTGTTCTTAGGCCCATGTCTACCACTTTGTTGTCTTATTCACATGACTGCCTCGATGAGACTTTTCCCTCAGACAAAGCTATCATTGAAGCCATGAATGGTTTTGACAAACCTTGGTATGATATGCATCATCGCTCTTATTTTCTCCCAGAGCTTGAAAGAACCGAACAAGATGACTTTCGATCTAATTTGAGTGAAATAGTCGGTTACGCCATAGTTCCACTTGATACGCACGAAATTTATGCCGAAGGAAATATGGCGAGTATTTGTCCCACCATCATGATAGATATCTCTCGTACCCCTGTCAAGATTGAAAACGTACATATCGGTGTGGATTGTTCACCAGAAGAAATCTTGATCTACACCAAACTCTTCAAGGAATTCCTAGATGTATTTCCTTGGTCATATGAAGAGATGCCAAGAATTCACCCTCGTATTGTCGAGCATGAGATTAGAATGTATCTGGATGCTAAACCTGTTTGGAAACGTCTTAGAGATGTCAATCCCTGGAAGGCCCCTGCTATTAAGGCAGAGGTAGAGAAACTACTCAATGTTGGCTTCATCTACCTGGTTCCCTTGACTGAATGGGTATCCAATCTCGTTCCTGTGAATAAGAAGCAAGGAACCATTTGTGTGTGCATGGACTTTCATGACTTGAATAAATCCTTTCCTAAAGATAACTTCCCGACTCCTTTCATCGATCAGATTCTCGACGAGTGTGCGGGAAGTGAAGTGTTTTATTTTATGGATGGATTTTTAGGGTATAACCAAATTCAGATTAAACCTGAGGATCAACACAAGACAATATTTATTTCTCCTCGGGGTACTTTCGCCTACGGAAAATGCCTTTCGGCCTTAAAAACGCCAAAGAAACCTCCCAACATTCTATGACCTTCGCATTCCACGATCTTAAGCATATAGTCGAAGCTTGCCTTGATGATCTTGTTGCTCACTCTCTTAAGAGAGAGAATTACTCTACGCACCTTCGTCTTGTTTTTGAAAGATGTTGTTATTATAGAATTTGGTTGAACCCTCATAAGTGCATCTTTTGCATTAGGTCTGGTTGTCTTTTGCGATTTCTAGTTTTTGATACAGGGATCATGGTATATCCGTTAAAGATTGAGGCAATACTTCGATTACCTCCCTCGTGCACTATTAGTATTTAGACAACTTCAAGGTTTACATGGGAAGGCTAACTTTCTACGTCGGTTTATAGTAAATTATTCAAATATTACTAAGGGTTTCATGCGTCTTTTGAAGAAGGACACCCCTTCTATCTAGGATGAGTGAGCCCAGGAGTCCTTCAATGCTTTGAAGAAACCCTTGGTATCATCACCTCTACTGAAGTCTCCTAACTAGTAGGGATTACCTACTTTATATCACCGCGTCTGAGACGATTAATGACATCATCTACTATCTTAGTTGAAACTTGGTCGTTCATGAGCTTAATTATTCTCATGGTGAAAATCTAGCTTTGGTTGTCATTCACGCAGTCCAACGTTTACATCATTATATATTGCTTTGAAAGACTACTGTGGTTGTCGATGTCAATCCATTTCAATATGTCCTTACCAGGCATATCATAGGGGGGAAATATAATAAATGGATTGTCATTTTACAAGAATTTGATCTCGATTTTTCTTCTGTAAAATCCAATAAATCACTAGTCTTCGTAGAGTTAATATCTGATTTTCCACGATTAGATGAGGATTTTATCGATGTTGATTTGTTTTTGGATGAATACATTTTTCTTGTCTCATCGTGCGACCCCTAGTATGGAGACATAGTTCTCTATCTTCAAACTTTGAAGTTCCCTCAACATCTCTCGCGAGATGACCGACGACGTGTAAGATACCAAGATAAGAATTATACTATCGTTGGTGACACTTTGTATCACCAAGGAATAGACAATATCATGCGTCATTGTTTAACTCACAGGGAATCCGAGTCAGTCCTAAACGATTTCCATAGCAAGGCTTGTGGTGGTCATCTATCCGAGCTTGCAACAATCCAAAAGATTTTGTGAGTCGGTTATTTATGGTTGTCTATATTTAAAGATTGTATTTAAGTGGTTAAGAAGTGTCACCCCTTCCAGGTGTTCACTCCGAAAATGTGCTAGCATCCATCCCCTCTTCATCCAGTCATTATCGTCGGTCCCTTCACCAAGTGGGGGGTCGGGTGGACTTTGTAGATTGCAACCCAACTTTGGTTGGGGGGCATCAACACATTATCGTAGTTGTCAAATACTTTACTAAGTGGGTTGAGGCCATGCCTACAGTTAAATATGACGGGAATATTGTCGCCTTCTTCATATTCAATCAAATTATCGCCCGGTTCGGTATCCCGAGTGATATTGTCACTGATCATGGCAGTCACATTCAGAACAAAATGATGGAAGAGCTAGCATCTAAGCTGGTGTTTAGACATGATCATTCTTCTCCTTATTACCCCTAGGAAAATGGACAAGTAGAGGCCGTCAACAAGTCTCTCAAGACAATTTTGTAGGAAAATGTCAGCCAAAGTAGGTATGACTGGCACATTATGCTATATCCCGCACTCTGGGCATACCAAAACTCGGTCAAGACTGCCATTGGCTTTTCCCCATTCTAGTTAGTACATGGTGTGGAGTCGATATTACTTATTGAATGTGAAATCCCTTCTCTTAAGTTGGCAGTTGCGCTCCTACCTAACACTTATGATCTCGAGCGATGCCTTGTACACCTAGAGAGACTTGACGAGCAGCGTCGAGTGCCTCTACAACTATCAAGTTGAACAAAAGACATGTCAAGGTCCAGTATGATAAGTCTATCTGTCCTCGGTCATATGTTGAGGGTGAATTGGTCCTCTTATATGATCAAGACAAAGAACCACTGGGGGCAGACACGCTTAAACCGATGTGGCACGGTCCCTATATCGTGCGACGTGTCTTAGAAAAAGGATCCTATGAGTTAGAATATTATGAGGGGAATATGTTGGCCAAGCCCAAGAATGGGATCTATTTGAAGATATATTACGCTTGAGCCACAAGCTTGAGCAGAACTCTTTGTATACTAATGTAATTTAGTGTATATATCTTTTCCCTTTCTTTTCGTCTTCAACTTGCTTATCGAGTTTTCCCTTGGTTGGAAGATGTCAACGGAGTCTTCGGTCTACCTACGATTCATAGATGGATCCATTTGTCATACATGGAACTTGGCTTCCGTCGCTTGGATGGTTTACTCACCCGAGGGTCTACTGGTGTCTTTAGGTGGCGTATGCCTAGGGCCATCCACAAATAATGTGGTCGAATATAGCATCGTTGTACAAATTTTGTGCAATGTTATCTCACATGGTATTCTCTCTTTAGAGGTTTGTCTAGATTCCCATTTAGTAGTATGTTAGTTGAAAGGAAGTTACCACGTGTGTGATCCTACTTTACTCTGACGATTCCTACGAGTACGTCTTTTAGAACAAAAATTTGATTTTATTACTTATTAGCACATTCCTAGGAGTTCTAATCATGTATCCGATGCTTATTTTGTTTTACATTGGCATTTGTCACATAACTAAAGCAAAGAAAACCATCTCATCAATGTACACATTGTGGATATAAGTAAAGCCGAAGATTCTTGTTTTATATATATTTCAAAAAATATGATGTTTATAGTACAAAAATGGGGCTAACACCCTCAATAAACATATATAGTCGATACTACAATATCCACGACATCTACACCTGTGGTGTTGGATGTGTGTCATGATAAAAAACTACGACATTTGCGAGACACCAAAAGAATCGCACCCAAGCTCTGGGCACACCAACCACTTGTCGTTGCATGGCTTCTAACATATCCTCTACCTGAACCATTAGAATCCTTTAAGTCAAACGAGACAAATTTCCCTACACATTTTGAAGGACTCTCTCATATTCTCCTCCTAGTGCCTCTGACAATGCCAGGGAAGCCTATATGACCATCGTGGACCCACGTCTGCATCACACAAGTGTCTAGTTAGCACTTAAGCCTCATCCAAAAATATTTTTATTTCACTATACAAAAAAAATGAAATATTTAAAAACATTTGACATACCTATGTCCCCGTAGGCGGTCCCTAGTGGTAGTGGCATGTCAGGGTCTCCTCTGAAGTCGATCCCTACATAGGGGTAGTCATCCAGAGAAATAACCTTTCGCCTCCACCAATAGAAGAAATCCTCGTTGTAGGGTGTGGGCACCCTACCTCCCCCATGTCATCTCATTACCTTAGTCCACCATGTCATGGTTGGATCGTGAGGTCCTCTCAGAAGAATCTCGTCTCTAGGTCCCAAACCTGGAACCCGCTCGAAGAAGAAACCGCATAAGATAGAGGCAAACATGAAGTTCCTATTGCTCCCCTGTTTGCACTTTGTCAAATGGCTCTTCATATTAGCCAGTACTGAGGGACACCAATCATATACTGTGGGTCCCAAGAACTCTACAGCATAGAACATGAGCGGCCTCGATTCCTGGTGCAACAAAGTTGATCATGTGATCCTACTCAACACGAGGACAATAATATTGAGACTGAGATTGTTTATCGCTTGGATGGGGAGTTGACTCCTATCCTTTGAAGTCCCTGCTACACAATGAGAATCTATGTACTCCTTTATTTCATACCACTCCCACTTCCCCGGGGGTTCACCACCTCACCCCGTCGCGATAACCCAGTCAAAAATTATATATCCTCTACTTCAATCCTCAATGGTTTCCCATCGAGGTTGAAGCTTTCATTGTCAGGGTACCAGTAATCCACAAGCATCTCAAGAAACCTCACCTGGCCCCTCATCCCTTTGAGTGCCCAAAATTTATATAAGACACATATTTTCAAGGCTATTTGAGCCCCCAGATATTTGTCCATAGTAGCATCTACCTCCTCATGGTCCCTTTCCCTCCATTCTAGCACCATCCTGCCAGATAAAAGTCAAATTTTGAGTTAGCAACCATAGAAATCATTGATTATGGACTTGTACGTAGGTTGCTTCATTTACAATCGTGTATAGGATTGAGTATATGCGCCCTACATTTTGCACAAGCACGTATAACCTCATGTATATGTGACCCAATGAGCGGTATCTCACGTACACCGAGTTACCCAATTTGTGCCCTAATTTACTCAAAATTTGAAACCTAATTTAAAACTTTAATCCACTAGAAAGGAAGAGGAGGGGAAGAGGAGTTACCTGGTTCAAACGGTTTCTGATTTTCTTACCTGACACTCCCGCAATCACCAGTTGAATATCAGAGGTAATTTGGTCCAATTTTCACTATTTGGGTAAAAAGTCAAAATGACAGCAATTTTTGGTTTTGTTACTATTTATAACGGTTTTTACCCACTTTCTATAGTTTTGAGTCATTTTTTCACCTAATGGACTAATACAACAGTGGATTGAATTGGTTTTTGTAGTTTTCACCAGGGATTCTGGCGGATTTCGATGTTATGTTGACGGTTCATAACCACGGGCAGGTATTTCCACTACCCAACATTTAGGATAGGTATCCATTCCATCATGCATTTTTGCATTGTCCTATAACTGTCACTTGTATGCCCTATGTACGAAACCATTTTTTGTGACACAGAACCTTCCATCTGCTATAAGACATGTCGTCATCAAGTGGTAGAGACTTACCAAACATGAGTGCCCTAGTTAGATCCTCTGCTTCATTTGGTGCCCATGCTGATATTTTTTCCATAGGACCGAGAGTCCCTTATAGTTAATACATGAATTTATGATGAGCCTCATTTCTCACTCATAAACAGGATGCCTTCTACCTAGAGGACTCCCAACCGATTTTAATTTAATCTCTTTTCCAAATCATCTTCAAAAAGTGAAAAGATTTTCGAGTGAACTTGTCTCTTTCACACTCGTAAATTGGATTTAAAAGGACGTCTATTTGGCACAAGTTTATCCCTTTTTCACACCAAGTAGAATAAATGTCATGAAAAAGGACATTTTTTGGCGTTAAGTTGTGATTGTGTCTCATGCCCTTGCTTGCAGTATTGATCCTATAGTCGTTTCTCTCTTTGCATTATAAACCGTTTGCCTCAACAGTTTTGCATCCTCAACCAATCAGATCATCATTAATATCCTTCACAATTTGACACCCTATACCTAGGAGGGAACATTCCCCCAAGTTTCCATCTCCCACATGCATCTCCTTGGATTGAGCATAGGTACATTCCACTGCTAAAACTAGTTTTTCTTACTTGCGACACTCATTTCTTCCTTTGTATCATAGCATTCATTTGTCTATGAAAAGACAAAACAAGACAGGCGAGAAGGGAGTATTATCTTATATTGGTAGCAAGCGTGTCGCCTTTGAATAGAGCACAAATATATTGAGTCCATTTGTCACCATAATTTTGGGTTTCAAATGGCCTTAGGAAGCTGAGCTCATTACAGAGTCTTTTCTACCAACTAGTTACTCTTCTAGTCCCTATGGAGAATTTCATTGATTCCTCCTGCATCTCATGGTTTCATCATCGAGTCTATGTTGTCAGAATCTTCCATATGTCTCATGCTCATGTTAAAAGAAAGTATATCAACTTGTGTCGGCCATTCCTCAGATATCTTGACTTTTCATGTTGGCCATACCCTCAGTTTGTCTCAGAATCACATGATACTATAGTCCTATCTAGAACCCTGGTCCTACTTTCATCATTGGCAGGTATCCTTGAACCCAACAGTCGAAATTTCATCATTGGTCATTGAATGGGTGGTTTCCCTTATGTTCAACGGCAAGACATCCATTCACACATTGGGATTCATGCAGTGTCTTGGATGCTATTAGCTTTATTGGAGGTTTCCTCACCTTTTCAATCAGTTTTCCTCATTGGCTATTATTCAGAGGGTATTTTTCGTGTATCTCTTTCTTTTGGCACACGTGAAAGACGCACAAGGTTGTTAGTTCATGAAAATGTTCTTCATTCAATTTCCTCCAAATCATGAATCTCCTGCTTTGTTCCTCGTGCTGGATGATGAGAGATGCCTTAATGCTCTGCTTTCAGTGGTTCTCCTTCCATCGACTTCAGCTAATCTATTCTAGAAATGAGACCTAGAGTCTTATGAGTACCTTGAGGCTTGCAGTCATTAGTGGCAGGTTCTCTCGCCATCGACATTTGGGAATACATCAATGTCTCTTGATCGATGGATTCTTCGGGTGTTTGACACCGACTACTTTATTCACACTTGTAATAACGTACTCGGTGCCTTGATACCTACTTTCATTATCGGTAGGCTGTCTCACGTTTTTTAATGGTATACCTCAATGACCAGTAATAAAATGATGTCTCATTATGTTCGACCTCAAATCCTTTGTTCACATGATGTAGACTTGCACCCTTGGCAGATTGTGTAGAATACTTGAAGACATCAATATGTGGTCGTATCTTTCCTGATTTGTTGCTTCCTTTTCATTGGACCAGTACCTATATGACTTCAGTAATCATGGGAGATCAGATTGTACTCCATTGTATACAAATATCTTCAGATTGGTTTTGAGACTGTTTTGACTAGGCCTTGTTCGTGACTATGACATCCTTTGGCATGTAACCACATTTGTATTTCCCTATTCATGGCCACAGACAGTTATTTGGTATATTTTCACATGGATCTGTAGTGTAATTCAAATTGGAAGTCATGCATGCAAAGTCAGTGCAGAATGTAATGAGCAACTAGTTCATCCAGTTGGTTCCCCATCACTCCACTTCTAGGTTGTTTATAATGTATTTTGGCCATCACATATACTCCTATGACCTCACACATTAGGGGGAATTTGTTATAGCAAGATTTACCTCAACCTATGAAATATTGCACATAAGGCATTTTTCCATTTCCCTATGCAGACTTATCATCCCTATTTGTAAATCCCAGAGCTAAAAATACATAACATTCCACATGTACGCATCTTTCCTACTATACAACATGCGTATACGTAGGTTGCACCACTACATCCCGCATACATCAAGATTTGTGCCAAAAAATGAAACATAGAGTCGGGTTTCCATGTCACGACAGGAGATCTGTGAACCTTGGCCTTCCATTTACTGGAAACGTTCTGACTCGGCCCTTCAGTTCCATTTGAAGGCTATAAATGGGCCAATTCCAAGCTATGGAAAAGAGGAGAAAGAATTCAACTTTGAGAGAAAATTTACTTTGAAAAAAGTATTTACTTCATATTGAGTCTACATCTCTATGTCCTTTAAGCTTGAACACAGTGTTCAACCCCCAAACTCTTCCCTTATTTGATTGAGAACTTCATTTTATCTCTTCTATGAGCTTTCCTTTGGTGGAGGATTGAAGTGGTGGAGGCCCATATGGAAGGAACTTAGTTTCTATTTTCCGAACCGTGCCGACATGGAATTCTGTGATATTTTCACTTATGCTGATCATATATTAATAGAAATACTCTTTTCCCGTCCAATTGATATCTTGCAATTATTTGAATTATTATTCCATGGGCGTATTTTTCATGTTTATTAATGGATTATTCTATTGAATGTGTTAACATTATATATTATCACCATATGTTTTCTTTTCTTGGTTGTTGAGGACTAGTTGCAGGTATATTTCTTTGGTTCAAGTGTTCAACGGTAGACTTCCTCGAACGACTAGACGAGGTAGGCCTTTTATCTTGTCTCATTAGCATATTTGTTTACATAGCATGCTTAAGAATAGAGTTGATTTCTGCAGTCATTTCCATCTATTATGGTTTACCCTAGCCATAGAGAGATTTTCCTTGTAAACAATGCATGCTATAAGCATCTTCAAAGATATTATGCGTTAGCAAGATTTGCCTCACCCTATGAAAATTTTCTCAGAAGGCCTTTTCTGTTTCCCTATGCAAACTTGAAGTCCCTTTTTGTAGTTCCCAGAGCTAAAAATAATATTTTTCCACATATACACGCCCTAACTATTATACAACTTGCGTATATGCAGGTTGCACCATTACAACCCACGTAAATCGAGTTTTAAGCCCAAAATAAAAAAAAATGGTGTTGGGTTTCCATGTCACATCACGAGATCCATGATCCTTGACCTTCCATATGCTGGAAACGTTTTGAATCAACCCTTCAGTTCCATTTGAAGGCTATAAATGGGCCATATCCAAGCTGTGGAAAAGAGGATAAGAATTCAACTTTGAGAGCAAAGTTACTCTGAAGAAATTAATCACTTCATATTGAGTATGCATACCTTTGTCATTTTAAGTCTGAACACATTGTTCAGCCCCCAAGCTCTTCCCTACTTGATGGAGAACCTAATTCTCTCTCTTATATGAGCTTGAATTTGGTGGAGGATTGAAGTGGTGGAGGCCCAGTTGGAAGGGACTTAGTTTCTCACTTTCGAGCCTATCGACATGGATGTTTGTCATTTATACACTTTTGTTGATTACATTTTAATAGAAATACTCTTTTCTCATCCAATTAATGTCTTGCAAATATTTGAATTGTTATTCCATGGGCATAATTTTTATGAATGTTTATGGATTATGCTATTAAATTTTCCAACTTTATATATTATCACCATATGCTTGCGTATCTTGGTTTTTGAGGACAAGTTGCAGGTATATTTCTTTGAGTTGAGTGCTCAACAGTGGACTTCATCGAATGTCTGGACGAGGTAGGATATTTATCTTGTCTGGTAAGCATATTTGTTTATATATCATACTTGATATTAGAGTTGATTTCTGTAGTCATTTCTGTCTATTGTGGTTTACCCCATTCCATAGAGTGATTTTCCTCATCAAATAATTGACTACCATACTGGGGAAAGAATCTTCTTTTCGGTATTTGGAGTATTTTTCTCCTTTGATTGCTCTCGTTTATATCGATTTTCTTGTCATTTGATTCCTTGACAGCCTCTGTTCATTTTGAGTCTGAGTTTCCTAGCTTGATCCTTAACCTGGCAGTATTTTAATACATATACGTGGGTTTTTTCCTGACAGTCACGTACATACACATGCTTTCCTTCTATAGGAAGTGTATATACGTGGTTTTCTCTTGAATAGTCATGAACAACATTATTGTATGCTTGGTTGCTGAGTTTGATGTTTGTTGGGTAAGTTTTGATGGTTGTCGAGTCTTCTTAGGTCTATGTTATGGCTATTGAGTGCCTGCAGAGTGATAGGAAACATTTCTTTGGTTGAATTTTTGGGCAGTTTTTCTTTCTCATAATCCTTTTCATTGATTGTCCTTGCATGTTGGGTTGGGTGTTTTCTTCTTAATATCCTACTTGGTTTGTCTATGTTTACATACAGTAGATGTTGGACAACTGAGAGGGGGGGGTGAATCAATTGTTACTGAGCTTAAATAATTATGCTTCTTTTTAAAACTCTTTGTAGAAACACTGAATGATGATCACAATAATGCAAAGAAATAAACACAGGAACATTCAACATCAGTCACATATATGAGAAACACAGAGACAGATATTTTCAGAGGAAACCGATGCAGGGTAAAAACCTCTTTTTCTTTTATATGATAAGTAATGGTTACATTCTTTACAGTATCATACATATGAGCACCAACTCATAATGAGGCTACAACCTCAAGCTGCAACTTGCTGAGAGCACCAACTCTCTATTTTCTCTAGCACCAACTAGAAGGAAGCACCAACTCCCTGGTTTCTCTAGCACCAGCTAGAAGGAAGCACCAACTCCCTGAGTCCAAGCACCCACTTGAACCTCTGAGGACAGCAGTCCTCCCTAGCACCTCCCAACCACCCTCAAATATAAATCTGAAACTTATTACAATGATATAATGATCAACAGTGGCTTACCTGACTTATCGTTGTTCTGTTGCATCTCGTTGCTCTTTCTGCCACACTGCCTTTCTACACATATCACTTGCACTGTCTGGTCTTCGGCGTTTTATGCTCTGTGCGCCATCTCCATTCTCTGCACAGTTTCTCTTCTGTTCTCTTCAGCTGTTGCACTCTGATCCTTCTTCACACCTGAATCACCTTTACAAGAAACAATCACAACCTCCAATAGAAACAGTAACAACACCAACAACACCTTCTCTTCTCTATATTGTGTATTTATATCTTATGTGCACCTTGTGCATGCAGTGTTCTCCATTCCTCTGCATGCTTCAACCGCGCCAATCTACTCCACCTCTCGAGTGCTCTGCGTGATCAACATCGTAACTCTTCAGCTTCTCTGGCCGTTTTCCCAAGTGTCTTCTAGTCCTCTGGCTGAGACCATCAGTGGTTTCTAGCAGTTTCACTATTGCATGCAACAGTAGCCCTGCGATCAGTACTTGATCCAACGATTCAGATCTAATCGGGATTTCATAAATCGCGATTTCGGCATTCTCGGCGTTCATAGTTTTAGTCACTTACAAATCCCGATCCCCGAAACTCCGATGTGGAGCTTACATCTACGGTCCTGATCATTTCTGGATCTGACGGTCCAGATTCACTTCGCGATTTCGCATATCGCAAAATCAGGATTTT
>ML778155.1:122551-133419 GCA_009831015.1 Picea engelmannii
CATTATCAGGTTCTATGTGATGATTGGTTGATGGTGATGATTTAATGTAAAGTTTTATTATCTCTCATATATTCTTGGGTGGAAGGAAGGGGAAAGGATGGAGAGTTCAAATCTCTCTTGATATTGGAGGATTGTATATTCCTGTTGGAGGTTTATCCCTCCCTTTACATTTGGAAGCTGTAGCTACCTCTGGAAGTCATTACTTCCCTTGAACAATAACTATTGATTATTTCTCATATATTGTGCATGGTGTATTGTGGTGTATTGGTGTAACTCTTATACTATTGTTCATTGCTAATTGGATATAGTTGAATGGTTTAAGTATAAGTTAAAAAAGGTTTTAAATTGTACTTGATACTGATTCACCCCCCTCTTAGTATCAACATAAATAAGATGCAAAAAGTGTAATACATATGATGTTTAATGAAGATAATGTTTAATTTGCTAATGTTAAATAAGAAATGATTTCAAAGTGAAATAGTTCGGAGAATGTGGAAAAAGGCTAACTGAAACAATTTATCATTGATACCAATACCTAAGAATAAGAACAATTTCAATTCCACCTTTCCTATTCAATTTTACTAGACTGATATCACCATTATCCATTTCAGTAGCATCGAAATATATTAATTTGTGTTTAATTTCTAAGAAAAAATCATACCATGTTGTTGAGACCTCAAAACACTCTAAAGCATTTATGAATTTTTGGGTTCCACTTTATTTTTATTCTTTTTTATTTTGAACTTTTCTTTTTTGGAATTTTTCTCTTTTGAACTTTGATGAATTTTTTTGTGTGTATCTAGTGGAATCAATAACTAGGGAGGGCTTGTACTCACTTGAAACGACTTTGATTCCAACCACTACCACTATAACCTCCAGGCATACCCACGCTACCCCACACGCAACAAACATATCTATTCAAGGTTTGAACCAATGGCATCATAAGGAGTGCCTTAAGAATGCACTCTATCACCAATTGATCTACACCCTAGGGGGAAATTTCATGAAAATTTTACTCTATTTTTTTGTTGGGCTTTGATTCTCTAAAAAATTCAAAAAAGTTAAGTCAAAAGATTCAAAAAATAACCTTCAAAATCATGCATTGGACTAAAGTTTTTGCTTTTATCAGAGTTGAAACTTCACTTTCTCTCCGTCAAAAGTCACAAGCCTTACCTAATGGATTTTAGTTTTTGAAGGAGTGCATACACTTTGATTTATTTGAAAGTTGAAATCATCCTCCAAAAAAATTTCACACAGTTAAACTTTGGTTTTCATCAAAGTGGAAAGTAAAATTCTAACTCTACGAAAAGTCACAAGTCTTCTCCAATGGATTTTAGTTATTGGAGGAGTGCACACACTTTGATTAATTTGAAATTTGAAATTGTCCTCAAAAAATATTTCATGGAGTTAAACTTTTTTTTTTATTGGAGTTGAAAGTAAAATTCTAACTTGGCTGAAAGTGAAATTCTAACTATCGAAATTTAGGAGTGTGCTCCACTGAAATAAAAATTGAAAAATGCACTCCAATGATCGAAGAAGAAAAATACTTTAATCGAAGCCAAAAATTAGAAAGTGACTCTTAAAAAGTGTCTAAAGTCCACCGATGAAAAAATATTTGTTTCTTATGATTAATAAAGAGCATCAAGGTTATCCTCAGACTTTTCATAGAGTTTATATTTCACTTTTCCTTTTCCTAAATTTTTTTTTGTCGCTAATAAGCTAATCTTTCGCTCAACCTTTTGAAATTTCCATGTAGTTAAAATTTAAGTTTGGGGTCCACCCAAAGTAAAATTCTCGCTCGATAATTGTTGAATGGAATCACTCTGCAATTAATGTTTCTCCAATTAAGTAGTTGAATGGTCTTGTTCGACATGAATGAGATCTTATTGCTCTGAATATTACTCAATCTTTTGGATAGAAAACTCCCCATCATCAAAATTTGAATTCAAATATACTTAAACAACCCAATATGCAATGTTTGTCTTCATAGGCGATATTATTAGATAAGTTTTGTAGTAGAGAAGTGTAACGTACCCAACACCCAGGTTGGGCCATGCCACATAAAACTCTTTTTCTTATGACTCTGATACCATAATGTAACCTTCCTGAACCCGACCGAGGGACGTTATGGTGCAGAATACACATGAAAACTAAATTCTACTAACTAAAGTGATTCTTTTACTGTTAGTCGATTTACTGTAGCTTACAGCTACAAATTTAAAACATATTTAGCTATTATTTATATACATAAAATAGATGCATATAAAGCATGTTAATAACCAACATGAAATGCAACTAAACCACTCATTACAGCATCATATAATTCATTCTCATTTACGCAGAGTTCACACACAACAATAACACATGTAAATAACTCAGCATCAATATAAAACACGTATCTTTAAACAAGAATAATGCAACCAGTTTCTTGCGACAGACGTTCCACCCAACCATAGACCAATTGTTCCAAATATCATCAGTCAGTCACCCCTGAGCTGAGGCTAGTAATCAACAAAATAGGGTGGTCTCTCATAGTCCACTCACAGCTCATAAAACTCATAACCCAATTGGTATTTTCCTACATCTATCCCGATTTTTCTACCATCTCTCTTCCTATTGACCTTCCCAACCCGAGGAATGCACCATTCATTTATCAAGGATAAGCCAAGGGATGGTACCTAGAACTATCACGATGTTTCTACCAGCTCTCTTCCTCCTGACCTGCCCAACCCAAGGAATGCACCAATCGTTTATCAGGGATAACCCAAGGTATCCATCCCTTGGGTCATCCCTGATAAAGGAATGGTGCATTCCTTGGGTTGGGCAGGTCAGGAGGAAGAGAGTTGGTAGAAAAATAGGGATAGTTGTAGGAGAATACCATTTGGGCTATGAGTTTTATGAGTTGTGAGTGGGCTATGAGAGACCACCCTCTTTTTTGGATTACTAGCCTCATATCGGGGTGACTAACTGTTGAGATTTAGAACAGTCAGTCTATGGTTGTGTGGAATGTTCATCCCAAGCAGTTGGTTGCACGATTCTTGTTTAAAGATAAGTGTTTTATCTTATTGTTGAGCTATTTACATGTGTTATTGTTGTGCGTGAACTCCGTGTAAATGAGAATGACGTATATGTTGTTGTAATGAGTTGTTTAGTTAAATTTCATGTTCATTATTAGAATTCTTCATATGCATTTTTTTTATGGATATATACAGTAGCTAAATCTGTTTTAAATTTGTAGTTGTAAGTTATTGTAAATAGATTAAAAGTAAAATAATTACTTTAGTTAGAATAATTGTGTTTTCATGTGTATTATGCACTGTAATATCCCTTGGTCGAGATGGGGAATGTTACATTATGGTATCAGAGTCATAATATAGAGAGTTTTGTTTCGTATGTCCCAACTCGGGTGTTGGGTACGTTACAAAGTGGTATCAGAGCCCAGTTTTCAACACTAAGCCTGGATGGGGCGAGTTAGCATAATGTTGAAGCGAAAATCCACAAAGAATTAATTATGCAGTATGTCTGCAACTTGTTTATTTAAATTACTATAGTAAAATTGAGAGAAATTTCATGGGTAATGTGAAGAATTGAGCCTCTTTGGAAATTTCAAAAATAAGCAAATCGGAAACTTTTGGCTATTTTTTCGTACGATGACGTTGACGTGATGTGGAGGCCATGTGTTAGCTGACGTGGTAGAATAAATACTTGTACTACCACGGTGGAAGGTACATGTTGGAAGGGATGATAGTTGACGGGTGATGTGGATCCATGTGGCTGGTCGGCAGTCAATCCCACAAAACAACGGTAAGATATTGGAAAATGGTTAAGTGTCGATACTTCTCGGATGGACTTATGAAAGGAAGATTACAAAATTATGAGTCTGTGAGTCTGTGAAGATGGAAAAAGGGTTAAGTGTTAATACTTCTTGGACGTACTTATGAAAGGAAGGTTACAAGTTCGTGAGTCCACAAAGGAAAAAAGAAGCTACGTATTGGTGGTGGGTTCATGGAAGGTATGAAGAAGAGATATGACTAGATCCACGATGAATCCATTAAGATAAATCAACGGCAGAGATATAATCAAGAAATGATCAGATGGTTGTTGAGCATTGCTACTATGTTGCAAATGCTAATGAATGTTCCTTCATTGTTTTTCCACCATAACTATTCGCTCAAAACTCGGATTGAGGCATGACGATAGCCATTGGAAAGTTGTTTTAAAAAGGAATGCATTTAAGGAATCCTACTTGGGAGTAGTGAATTAATGTTATTCATAATTTAAAACGAAGAATGAATTGTAATCTAATTGATAAATATTTTTCAATATGCTTAATTCTAACAACAATTATTGCATGCACATTCTTGCATAATTAGAAATACATAGAAGAAGACTTTAGTTCCTACATGAAAAATAGAGACATGGAGTATGCTCAAGGGTTTTACAGCCATGAAAAATGCATTGGAGGTCTACATATCAACATAGGTAATGTTGAGACTGTGTCTAATGGAAGAAGAGACAAGAAGGGGATTGTAACTATGAGAAGCATGCAAAAAGAAGTGCAACACTATAGGGATGATAATGAGACAATCATGAAGGCTCAATAAGAGATACTTAAAATCCTAAATATTCTACAGAATCAAGTTAAAAGGTACTATGGCACCAAGCAAGAAGCTAGTGCTAGAAAAGTATCAACATCAAGATCCCATAGAAAAAGAGACAATCATGGAAATGATAGGAAGTCAAAAGCATGAGTAGACACCATCATTCTCCGAGGCATTCCACTAAAAGAACTCGTGAAATTTCAGGTCCAAGGAGCAGCCCAAGTGTGTCCCATGTTCGGAGACAAAGGAGAAGACCTGAGGAAGACATCTTGTAAGGTGAACTCAAGAATATTAAACCACCAAATTTCAATGGGGAACAAAAGAAAGGAGAATATGTTGAGGCATGGTTGTTGGAAATGAAGAAATATTTCCAACTACATGATTACCCATCCTAGGTAGAAGCCATAATTTCCACCTACCACTTGAAATGGAAGGCAACCATGTGGTGGGATCAACTTAAGCAAGCCAAGAAACTTGATGAGAAAAGAATCTCATGGAAGAATTTTAAGGGATATTTCCAAGAGAAATATTTGTCTGAGCATTACTTAGAAAGAAAGATGAAAGAGTTCTTTGAACTCAAGTTGGGAACAATGAAAATGGAGGAATATGAGAAGCGGTTATTTGAAATGTTGAAGTATGTTGACTTCATCAAATATGAGAAATTCAAAATCCAAAGGTTTCTATGTGGGTTACCCTCTTTCTACAGTGATAAGATTCAATATGATAACCCAAAAACCTTGGAGGAAACCATAAGGGAAGCAAGGAATATGTATGAGCAAAGAAAAGGAAGATGATTTTTCCAAAAATCTTGGAATGACAAGATGAAGGATAAGAAGGATAAAAGGCAGAAGGTTTTTAAGCCACCCTTTTTTAGAAATAACTCACAAGTAAATCAGCAAGGACAGACAACCCAAAATGAGCAAAAGAATGCATATTCATTTGGGAAAAGTCCAAGGCAACAGCTATTGCAATGTTGCGAATGTAGGGAAAATCATTTATAAACAAAGTTACCGACTTAATGAGAACTGTGACCTGAAAACGAGAACTTTGGCCCAAAAAACCCATATTTTTTCATAAAAAACATCAAAATCAACCCCCAAATCAAAAAGTGGTGCTACCAGTAGCACCATTTTTTTAAACGGGGTCAAAATTACAACATTTTTCAAACACAGCCTTCAAAACTCAGACAGTAGCTCAGAAAAACCTTAAAATCAACACCTAAGAAAAAAGATGTTTTTGAAAAAAATAAAAAATAAAAACGTTAAAATTTTAGATAATTTGAAATCGTATTTTTAGCACTTGGTACCATTAAAATCAAAACCTCAAAATCAACCATCAAATTGAAAATTACTGCTACCGGTAGCACCCATTCTAAAATTGGGGTATGAAAATGACACATTTTTATGAAGTGGTAAAAGAATTCATCATTACTGTAAAAAAAATCATAAAATCAACCCTTAAATGCTTACTTTTTAAATCTTATTATCACTCAAAACACAAGGTAATACATAATTCCATGAAAATATGACAATATACTTTAAAAATTCAACGTCACTTTTTAATATCTTTTTACTTTTAATAAAATAAAAGTAAATACAAGTTACATTGAATGAAACATAAATTATTTCTTAAAAGTATTATTATATTGTCCATATTCAAAACATATGAGCTAAGAAATTTTATTATATTATCCATAATCAAAACATACAATTCATCAAACATAAAAAAGATTCATAACTTCATGTAAGATCGTATGTAAGTTCAATGCTCATTTCTAGTTACCATACAAACATCATATGGATAAAAAATACATAAAATGTTTCATACACTTATTCAGATTGACTCATGGTTTCTAAAATACCATCAAAGTCTACATTGTCTTCAAATGAATGATTGGATGAAGATGTAGATGATCCATACTCTTCTCTATTGTCTATGAATGTGCCATCTGAGTGTACATGCATGCCCAACATTTCAGATGTCAAATGCCTTTTAGATCTACGACTAGGTTCAGCATACTCCCATCTTGCATTTGTTTCTTGTGGCAACAAATTATTGATAATGTATGTTGTCTTGGAGCAAAGAGTTCCTCTCTTTGTCAAATTGAAGTCATAAAAAAGTATGTTAATATCATCTAATTTTAAAATGTCAATGCGATGATGAGTTGTATTTTGACCCTTTCTTTTTCTCTTTCTATTGACATGTTTCTCAACCACCATATTTGGATTATACAGACCATTGAATGTGTATGTACTTGTTGCATACCAATGCACTTCAATTTCAATAACATCATCATTTTCTTTCTCAATATTTTTAACCTTTGTAATCCATAATGGATAACCATGTGGATCTTCAATCGCTAAAAATGAAATCATCTCAGAGATTGTGTGTTGGGGGTTTCGATTGTACCCATACCTCTGTGAGAGGTCGTGATTTTGAGGTTTCGGGATTTGTTACCCTGTCCACACTTTCGATCATGATTGTTGGTTGTACCCCCAAGGAACTAACTGTGAGTTGGTAACCACAATTTCTTCTCCTAGGTATATCATTGAGGTGACTGTGGGGGTTTTTCGTAGTACCTGGGGTAGATTTTTTATCACACACTTCAGTATTGTTGGAGGGTGCCCCGCAAAGTGTGGGTACTTTCACCAAATAAGGTTAATCTGTGTAGATCAAGATAACTACTTCTCATACCTTCGTGTGTTTTTCCACGAGACTTAATCAACCCATTCCTTCATCCGGAAGGGCACGAGCCCACTTTGTTGTTTTTCTAGTCCCAAGGCTTAATCCACTTGATTTGGAATCCACTTGTGTTTGGTGAAGGTAGTTCAACCTTAGGAAGGCAATTCAGTTGTCACCGAGAGACAATTATTCAAAGTGGCCAATCTATCACCTCAAATATCGAGGAAAATTCAAGGCCTTTCGCCCAAGGAAGAGATTAGAAATAATTCTCCCCCGCCTCCAAATAGGCATCAGCTTGATCAATATGAAACTTTCTTACCGGTTGGTTAGAATGATATTGTAGACCACAACTCTCTAGAGGTCAATGTTTTAGAACCAGAAGAGGTAATCATTGAGGTTCTTGGAGCTGACGAATTCGCTCCACACGTCAATTCTCAGTTACCTTGGACTTTCCCATTTTCGTTTGTATGAGTCTGACCTATAGGATCAGACTTCTCAGATAGTATCTCTCTCTGTTGGGCCATTATGGATGCCACTCAACCGGTGTCAGGGTCAAGAGCCCCTACAACTCCCATCTTGGCGATAGTTTTTGGGGGCATATTTCCTCCTAGTATGTCAATTCAAACGAAAAATTTTGTTCAAACCACCGTCGTTGCGGCAACCACTAGCCTTGCCTCATTGGTTGTCGGTCCCACTCTAGTTGTGAGTGCAGCTGCATCATTTGTGTCAACAACAAACACTTTCTCTTATGGAATGTCATCGATGGGCGTGATTAATGAGTTGGTTAGTTCTCATCCAACATCCCAGTCATCGATGGATGTGCTTAATGAGTTGGTTAGTTCTCATCCAACATCCTAGTCATTGAATGTTGGTGTGGGGATCACTCCAACTCCTTACCAATCATTTTCTTAGGGTGGAGGTCACATTCCTTTGTCATTTCCATTCGTCGGAAGTGGACATGTTCCATTTTATGGCCCTAACATCGCATGGGGATGGGGCACTTCTTTGGGTACTAGATTCCAATCTGCTAGTATGTCATCTACTTCAACCATGTTCACACTTCAACCCTGTCCACACTTTACGATGGGTTCGACAATAACCCTTTCACCACATCTGTAGTGTCAGCAGGGGGAAACCCCTTCCAAGGTCAACCCTCCCCCTTGCAAGGACCTTTATCCTTTCTAGGGGCGCCATTGGGGAGTACCCCTCTCCAAGGATAGTGGAATCCCTTCCAAGGGATGTTGCAAGGCGGAAACCCCTTTCCAGTCAGTCTACCTCTATGAAAGGATTTTTTCCTTTCCATGGGGGGTCCGCTAGAGGTAACCCTAGTTTTCCTCTCAAGAGCCATATGTGTGGAGGTTTTCCTCCATTCAACCAGGTGCCATAAGGTTTTATCCCAATATTTGGTTCAATTGAAAACTCTTTCTGGAAACCTAGTGTCAGTTACAACCCTAGACCTTATTTTCAGGCCACTCATCAGTCAATGATGCATCCTAGGTTACCATTTATGGAAACTTTTCATTTTCCATATTTTTCCAAGTCTATGAATGATCCCATTTGTCATGACCACAGTTGGCCTGCGGTCCCAACCAAACTACCTTTGGACATTCCAAAGTTTGAGGGGAAAAGTGGCGAGGATCCAGAGGACCATGTGATGATGTTCCACTTGTGGTGCTCGTCCAAATCGCTCAATGATGGTTCGATTAGATTGTGTTTGTTCCAACGTACTCTCATTGGAGACGCTGGAAAATGGTATATTGAACTCGATAGGGGGAAGTACTCGGTGTTCGATGATTTAGCCATGGTTTTATTAAACCACTTCAAACTCCTTGTCTGGTATGATACCAGGACAAAATTGTTTCCTAATTTTGTACAAGACAACGCCACACACATTTCCAATCATATTTGAGAATGGAGGAGAAGGAAGAGATTGATTAAGGATACGGTTCCACTGAAGTTCCTCCTTGAATGGTTCCTGGAATCCCTACTCCCCTATATTCTGAAGGACGTTGCAACTTCGGGGGTGTTTTCAGAGGAACAAGAAATATTTCAAGCAACGCAATTAGAGCTCATATACTCTCATTCAGGCATGCTCTATGAGATTATGTCAAATGTGCCATGATCTACTCTCAACTTGGCAAAGCCAAAGTCTAACCCACATTCCTATGGTATAGTGGGTTCTTCTCAAACGAAAGTCACATATCTGGCCACTAGCTAGATGCAAAAACTTGTTATCCAGCAAGCTATGACTGGTCCATCCTCTAGCTCGACCACCCCCGCCACCCAGTCTTCCAATGTACATTATGTTCAAACAAAGACTTTGAAGGGTCCTCAGCAATCCAGAGAGAAAATAAAAAGCAAGGGTAAGAAAGGTGGTGGGGGAAATAATAAAAATTTGGACTAGAATGTTGAGGGGGCTAAGGATGAGAAAAGAAAGGTGAAGTTTCCTTGCAATATTTGTCACGACGAACAAATTACACATCAATGCCCATGAATAAAATAATCCCAGAGTCTTATCAAATTGATTCAACAACAATCTCCTACTGTGTTGAAGAACCTTTTCCGACAAGGGAAGATTTGCAAGTTGATTCTTCCAACTTCCACCAACAAGAGGGCACTTAAAGTGCTCCACCCTCTGATAGATATCAAGGAATTGTAAACATTCTTATCACTTCTAAGAGAAAAGATGTAGATTTTTCGACAATGTCTCGGAATTATGATAAACTAGAGTCGACTAAGAAGGGTAAGAAAACTTCAAAGTATCGGGCCCCTCTCCACATAGAGAAGTGTAACAAAGAGACAGTGTTGCACATACCTAAGGGCATTTATAAAACAACAATGCATAACCCTAATGCATGAGCCACTCCCAATTATTCATTTGTGGAGGATTTGGCTCATACGCCTTGTGCAATGTCTGCTTTGGAGGCTCTCCAAAGTTTCCCCTCGCAACGCACTGCGTTGTTATCTACCATAAGAGTGTTAAGAACCAAACATCAATATAGCATAGAAAAAACTCAAGAAAAGTACTCAACGCCTTGAAAAAGAGATAATTTCAGATAATAAGCCTCTTTGAGGGGGCAACCTCCTTTTACCCCACCTAAATGTTCAAGTACAAGATGATTCAAAATGAAAATGTCTCCTTGGTATATATAGGAGACAAGGAGGTATAATTACAACTAATGGCCTAAAGCCGACATAAATAAAATAACATTACTAATATAATATGCCCCAATTAAGGGGTAATGAGCCAATATTAGGGCTTAACATGCCCCTCCCCTTGAGACAAGTGTTGTCTGCAACGCTTGAGTAACTCTGGATGCTTCTGTATAAAAGACTCATCTTCCCAACTGGAATATTCAGTCATAAGTTTCCTCCATTTAATGAGATACTCTGAAATGGATCTATTCCTCAACTTGCAAATTCTTGTGGCAGTGATGGCTTTAGGATCCAATATGATTTTTCCTTCCTCGTCAAGTTCTGGCAATATAGTTTGAACTGGGATCTTGTCACCTATAACCTTCTTTAAGCATGAAACATGGAAAACTGGGTGTACTCGTGAAGATGAAGGCAGCTCCAATTTGTATG
>ML778155.1:145688-175834 GCA_009831015.1 Picea engelmannii
CGTTTAACCCCAGTTCTTCATCATTACCATATTGTTCATTGATCCAAACACTGTAGACACAGCATTGACTCAAGATTTCAAGCCAAACATCGATAGACGCCATTAAATCGGGTAACTATAGTCACTATTATTTCTTCCTTCAGGCTCATCCAATACCGCCCACCTCACTCCACCACCGTACCCCACTACCCTATCACACGTCACACTCATCTACCCATTGTCCAATCAATGCCATCCCTTGTGACCATTATTCGCCTAGTCACCACCCGTGCCATAACGGACACCCCCCTGCACCGTTTAACCCCAGTTCTTCATCATTACCATATTGTTCATTGATCCAAACACTGTAGACACAGCATTGACTCAAGATTTCAAGCCAAACATCGATAGACGCCATTAAATCGGGTAACTATAGTCACTATTATTTCTTCCTTCAGATCTTTGTTAGCTATGGGGCCCAAAACAAGCCCGCTCAAACTACCGAAAACCTGTTTCTTCCTCCTCCCATCGACCTAGAGCGTGTTCCCCTGGCTGACAAAGATTACAGAGTTGCAGATCTGAAGTGTGAATTCAATTTCTTTGAATTACACTTCTAGCTAAAAGACATTTTCTTAGACCAAAATGATGAGATCAGACTCTAGGAGTCAAATCTACCTTTAGACATGTTTCCCCAGACCCATCATTTCCCAGATTTTTCCCTTAAGTGTCAAGCCCATTATATTCTCGACCAAAGGGACATCGTGTCATCGTTGGGTGAAACTATGTTCACCATTACCCCTAAGTCAATAAACCAGATGTTACAGATCCCTAGAATTGATTCTTCCAACTCTCTCTCCATCGAAATCCTAAATGACCTCTACCATAAATTCTCTTTCCCCCAAAGAGCCCAAATCTTCGAACTCTTTCTAGCAGAAGATAAGCACAGTGGAAAAGGATGGTTCTAAATTTTCAGGTATACAAGGCAGCATTACTGGAAAGGATTTTTTAGAAACATTACAGTTGGACCTAAGCATCCAACATGAGATAAAATATTTTTTTTACAAATCCCACTTTTGCCAAGTACACAGAGATGGACGAAATATACATAAAGTTACTCAAGGTTTCCATCCCTTTTCAAAAGATATGGGACGACTTGTGCTCTTTACGTGAGTAAAGGTGATGTGGAGTTATGAGTTAGCATGGAGTAGATATTCAAGTCAAAGTGATGAATCATCAACTACTTCCCCCAAAATCAGCACCAAGGATTCGAATAGATTAGCAACATTCCTAATATTTTGTAATTTGTACTCTAGTTAGTTAGATTTTCTCTCCACGATATCCTAGTCATTAATGACACGATCATATATAAACTATTGTATAAATACTCCTTCCTTCAAAGTATTGAGGGTTGATTTTTTCACCCAATGAGTTATTTGTGTAATCTTTTCAAAAGGATCGACCAGTAATACAACAGGCCAATTTACAGGATTCTTGTGTCGAATTGTTGGTGATGTTTATCTTTCTCTGTTGAATGTTTTTCTATTCTCTGTAATCACTTATGTTTTTCAGATTCTAATCATTAAAAAGAAAACAATATAATAGAATTTATCTTGCATACTCTGTCTCTGGTCTTTTAATGATCTATATGTTATTCATCTAATATTAAGTAAGGATTTCTTAACTGCTACTTTGCTTTGTTGATTTTCTCACCTTTTTATGTCTTACCCATCTCATTTAATATCAACAGATCCAACAGTTTTATTGTCTTGCCCTGTGAAGGAACCTCATAAAAATCTGCATCTAATTCTGATCTTTAATACAGACCCCATAGCCCAATGGAAGTTTAATGAATCTATTTAGCCAACTTTTATAAACAAACAAACAAACTCAGACTATCTTAACTAGCCTAATATCTAAAACCTAAACAAATCTAAATCATACAGAGAGATCCCTCTCTGAAATTGGCAGGGCTAGATCCCAGTTTCTAAAGTGGTTTTGGTAAGTTACCTCTGTCAATTTCTTCTACCCTTGATAACCTATGGGAATTACAGAGTGCTAACATAGTGGCGACCATATTGGGGAACTGAACAAACTTTCCAACTTTATGAATTGTCTTCCCTAGATAAGAAAACTTTATTTCTGAACAATCAAAGATCTAACTTTCGAGAGATAAATGTTCAAAGGTTTTTCAAATTTGTAAATATTAAATTAGATTTTTTTTTAATTTTAAGTTTTGGCTCCAAAAACAATTGACACCAGATCTCACCCTGATCCAGAACTTGTAAAAGTAGTAGATAACCCAGAAAAATTAATCAGAAAAGGAAATACAGAAGAAAGTCAAAGGAGTAGTAGTCCTCTACCTAGGGCCACTTCTCTTCCAGAGAATCTTGTCACAATCCAAGACCTCAAGTTTGACCTACCTTTTGAGCATAGCCTTTTCAGAACCAAATCTGATAGCTTTGTGGATAAAATAGTACTACATCAAACCATCCTCCAACCTAGAACCCCTGAAAGACTCTCTCCTAGAATAGATTTTGATCAACAGATCCTTCAAGAGTTTGAGAAACTACAAAATCTAGCATCAAATCTTGACCAAGCCTTGTATAATTCCCATTTCCAACAGTATGTTGAGATTTCTTCCCTTTCTATCGTTGGAGCTTCTGTCAATCCTCAAGTAACTCATTCTATACCTCCCAGCCCTGCTTCTTCCACATCTTCTGTCACTTCTCCATCAATCATATAGGTTGTCATCCAACCTCCTGCACCAATCATGGTAGCACGATATGCTCCCATGGTGTTATCTACTCCCTTATATAACATGCCCCGGGACTATCAAACTAGGATTCCTCAGTTTGATGGCACTGGAACCCTTAATGCACAACAGTGTGTGGATAAAATGAATGATTTCTTCGACTTACAGGAATTTGATGAGGTAGATGTCCAAATGAGACTCTTTGCACAAATTTTAACTGGTGATGTTAAGAAATGGCTCAAAGCATTACCTGCTGCTAGCATTGTTGATATTGTTGCCTTTCACCAATATTTTCTCAGTAGATGGGAGGTAAAGAAAAACCCTCTCCAAATTTTATCTGAATATGAAAATATCAGAAGAAACCAAGGGGAAATTGTACATGACTATTGCACTCATTTTAATAATATCTATAATGGAATTCCTGTTAATATTAAACCTCCTCAAGGCTTGGCCTTGATAAAGTTCTCTGATGGATTTGATGTTGATATGTCCTACCAACTGAGAGAAAGAAACCCTGCCACTCTGGAAGATATGCAAAAATGTGTTGTGAGTGTTGAAGCAAACCTAATAGCTAGGAGATATAGGAAAATAACAGAAAGGAGAGTCACAATCAAGGAAGAACCTTCCACCTCCACTACAAATGCTAAAATATATTATTTGGTTAGAACTATGGAGAGAATGATGGAGAGGTTAGAAATCACTGATAGGAACCCACTTAGAGAGAACCAACCTGCCCCTCAAATCCAAAATCCCAACTTCAGGAGAAATTCTCCCCAGATCAAGCAAAGAGATCCTAGGGAACAACAAGAACAGAGAGGCCCTAATCAACAGATTAGGCCACCCTTTCAAGAAAACTATGTTGATGAGGGAGAATAATATATTGAGGGACTAGATGACATTCACATAAATCTTATGGGAGTGAATGACAATGATTCCATATTTCTTACTCAAGAAGAACATGACCTTTTTCTCCTTCCATAGACCGAGTAAATGAGGAAGAATTTGAACAGCAAGCCTTCAAAAATGCAATAATGGAAGTCCATAGGCAATACAACTTACGAAGTAAAAATTCTAATGATAACCAAACTAAGAAAGCTTCTGAAATTAAAAAACCCTCAGATACTCCTGCCAAGAACGTTCCTGAAAATAAAAACTCAGAGGCCCCTACAAAAAGAACACCTGACTCTATACCCAGGACATCTCAAAACGAGTTTGCCTCCACTAGTCACTCCAATCCTACTACACAGAAGAATGTGGCTGATAAATCAGACCTTCACAATCAAAACAAAACTCCTACCACATTCAGTCTAGAAAGTGAATTGGCCAAACTAAAAATACTTATTCCTCTGTTTGAATTGATGAAAAAGAATGCTTATAGATCACAAGTGATCAGAGCCTTGAACATAGAACCAAGAGTAGGCACAGACACTATGAACATTGTTGGTGATCAACCAAAACTGTTGTTTGCTACTGAGGTTGAGGTTAAGGTTGAAGGTGGTTTTGTTCCTCCTTGTTACATCAGTTTAATTATTCATGATAAGATATTACACAATGCCATGCTAGACTCTGGTGCTTCTCACAATCTTATGCCCAAGGCTGTGATGGAGAAATTGGGGCTTGATATCACCAAGCCTTACAAGGACTTATATTCCTTTGATTCAAGAAAAGTTAAATGCATAGGTCTGATCAAAGACTTGTGTATTACCTTGGCACAAATCCCAGCCAAAAGCATGGTAATGGATATTTTTGTTGCAGATATTCCTCCAAAGTATGGCATGTTATTATCTCTATCATGGGGTGCCGAGTTACAGGGTACCTTACAGATGGACATGTCCTATGCCACCATTCCTTTATTTGGTCAGTAGAGAAGGTTGTACAGAGAGACTCTGATGAAATACATGGTTACAATCAAGAGAAACCACATAACTATCCTTTATACTCTGTTCATTCTGATCTAGACTCATTCATTTTAAATAATGATGGTGACATGGATAGTCAAATTACACAATTGGAAGATGATGTGTATAACCTGGAGGAAAGTAAAGCAACTCCTGAGAATATAAAATAGTGACATTACAAATTGATGAACCGGTAGAACCTCTCTGGAGTTTAGATTTTGATGGTGTTTTCAGTAAAGAAGGATCCGGAAGTGGGGTGTGGGTGCATAATCCAAAAGCAAGGTATTCAGAAATCCATTCTTATAAATTAAATTTCCAATGCACCAACAATATAGTTGAGTATGAAGCATTAATGTTTGGCCTGAAATTGTTGAAAAATCTTGGTGCCAAAATAATTTTAGTAAGAGGTGATTCTGAACTTATCATTAAACATATCAAAGGTGAGTATTCTTCCAAACACCCTAGACGAGCCTATAGAAATGTTGTTTTGGATTTTTTACAATGTTTTATTGAATATGACTTGCAAGTGATTCCTAGAGGACAAAACACACTTGTTGATGGACTGGCTACTTCAATAGCCACCTATAAAATACCTTTCCATCCAAATTGCCAATACATAGTGGGGGTGAAATGCAGACCTACTGTCTCAGACAATATCAGGTACTGGCAATTGTTTGGTAATGATGAACAAATTGATGATTTCCTGCAGTCCAAAAATGAATTTGAGTTTGAAAACATTGATGTAGATAGTGATAGTGAAAGTGTAAATAAACTAGATTTAGAAGAAATAAATGAAAAAGAAGAAAATTCATATTTTTTGCAATTAAATGATAATATCCTACCTAGAGGGTTAGTCCCATTGGAAGAACTATTTGATTCCAATGGCATAGATAAAAAACCAAAAATTGAACCTACTAGAAAATATATTTAGGAATGTAATATAGGAACAGATGAGGAACCTAAAATGATTAAATTATCCAAATCTTTACCTCCTTCCCAAAAACAAAAATATATTGAATTGTTCAAAGAATTGTGGATGTTTTTGCATGGAGCTATGAAGACTTGAAATCTTATGATACTAGTATTATACAACACAAAATCACTATAAAATAAGATCATAATCCTTTCAAACAAAAACTTAGGAGAATTAACCCCAAGTTGATGCCCCTAATTGAAAAGGAAATTAAGAAAATGTATGATGCTAAAATCATTGTCCCTCTAAGGTTCTCAAAATGGGTTTCCAATCTAGTTCCTACAAGAAAAAGGAGTGGAGAAATCAGGCTCTGTATTGATTTCAGAAACCTCAATAAAATTTCCCTTAAAGACAACTATCATCTGCCCAAAATGGATCATATTTTACAGAAGGTAGTCAAATCCAGTAGAATTTCTTTGTTAGATGGATTTTCTGGCTACAAACAAGTCTTATTCCACCCTGATGACCAAGAGAAAACAACGTTCACTACACCTTGGGGCACTTTCATGTATGTGAAAATTCCCTTTGGTTTAATGAATGTTGGTGCCACATTTTAGAGAGCAATGGACATTGATTTTGTGGATTAACTTGTGAGATTTATTGTCATATACTTGGATGATGTAATTGTCTATTCAAAAACAGATGAAGAACACTTACAACATCTCAGAAGAGTTTTTGAAAAGTGTAGGAAGTTCAGAATCTCACTAAATCCCAAGAAAACCTTGTTTGGTTTAGAGGAGGGTAAACTGTTAGGGAACATTATATCTAAATATGGAATCAAGATAGACCCTAGTAGAATTGAAGCCATCCAGATGATAGACCATCCAAGAAACATAAGGAATTTCAGTCTTTCATAGGAAAAATAAACTTTCTGAGAAGATGTATCCCTAATTTGGCATAACTCCTCAGAAACATAACAAACATGCTTAAAAAAGATACAAAAATAAAATGGAACACAAAAGCAAAGCAATCTTTTGATCAAGTGAAACAAGCCTTGACACAAGCCCCTATACTAATCAGTCCTGATTATACCAAAAATTTCCTCTTATTTTCTTTTTCCTCTGAACATACCATTGCATCGGTCCTTTTGCAAAAGAACGGTGAAGGCCATGAACAGCCTATAGCATTCTTCAGTAAATCATTAAGATATGTTGCATTGAACTACAACATCATGGAGAAACAGGCTTTTGCCTTGGTGAAATCAATTAAGGATTTCAGAGTATACATTCTCCACTCACATATTATTTCTTATGTCCCTAATGCTATGGTGAAAGATATTATGACCCAGGAAAATCCAGGTGGCAGAAGAGGTAAATGGATTATTATGATCCTTGAGTATGATATTGAGATCAAACTAACCAAACTGATCAAGGGTCAAGGATTAGCCAAATTGATGGTTGAATCAAAATTTCATGCTTTGGATATTAATTTTCTAGCTACAGTTGATGAACAAGGAGAGCATGAGACTCCACAAGTCAAATAGGTTTTCTCAAACTCTCCTTGGTATGCAGACCTTACTTATGTTTTACATCATCTACAAGCTCCTCCTGGTTTGACAAAAACTAAATCTAGATTTTTGAAACTTAAAGCTTTGAAATATTTCATTCTGAATGGAAATATTTATTGGAAAGATGTTGGGGGTATTCTACTAAATTGTTTGTTGAAATATGAAGCCGACAAATCTTTGCAGGAGTTCCATGAAGGACACAGTGGTGGACATTTGAATTGGAAGACCACTGCCAATAAAATTCTTAGAGTTGGTTTCTATTAGCCAACTTTGTTTGCAGATGTCCACAAAAAAGTGACCTCATGTCACAATTGTCAAATCTTTGAAGGCAAAAGGAAACTTATGCCTTTACCTTTGAAGACAATTTCGGTTGAAGCTCCATTTCAGTAATGGGGTTTGGATTTTATTGGAGAGATTCACCCACCTTCATCAGGCCAGCACAAGTGGATCCTCACAACCATTGATTATTTCACCAAGTGGATTGAAGTTGTACCCACTAGACAAGCTGCTGATGTTGTGATCATAAAATTTTTGGAAACTAACATACTTTCTAGATTTGGATTCCCCAGGAAAATTATCACATATAACGCAGCAGCATTCAGATCAAAAAAGATGATAGAATTTTGCAGCAAGTATCAAATCACCTTAGGACACTCTACAACATATTACCCTCAGGGCAATGGATTGGCAAAGTCTTCAAATAAGATTTTGGTTAACATTATCAAGAAGATGTTGCAGGAAAACAAAAAATCATGGCACAAAAAGTTGGTACATGCACTTTGAGCAGAGTGACATGCTTACTACAAAAAGGTCAATTAGTATGTCCCCATATCAATTGGTCTATGGAATGGATGTTGTCTTTCCCACTTCTTTGGGTGTTCCTGTCATGAAGCTACTACAGGAAGTACACGTAGAACCAAATGGCATCCAAAGAAGAATCAATCAAATGATACAACTGCAACAATCCAGAGAAGAGGTTTATAACCAAACTTGGGTGATTTAAGAGAACATCAATAAAATCTATGACAGAAGGACCAAGGTTGATTACTTCAAATTAGGTGATAAAGTACTGAAATGGGACTCAAGGAATGAAGAAAAGGGAAAGCATGGAAAATTTGACAACTTATGGAAAGGCCCATTCATAATCCAGGGTTACAGAGGAAACAATGCATTTTTAATCGAGGACATGGATGGAGCAGATCTACTAGGAGGACCTGTCAATGGCAGAATGCTCAAACACTACTTTATTTAGGAATGAAGACTTCTCTCACTCATCTCATTGTAAATACCATTTTTTACTTTTATGTCAAGCGTGGGTGATTTTTATCAAATGGTTGAAGCCCGAAGAGAAGGCCATAAGCCACTGATCAGGATTACCAGATTTACAGTTAGAATAAAGAAAATTAGGATGCATAAAAAGCACTAGAGAAGAAGATTCAAGGCAGTAGGTAGTTGGTTCTTGGCACCTCACACGGAGAGCACCATCCCCAAGGGGAGCCACTGTTATAACCCTATATTTCATAGGATCACCTAGTGATTAGAATATCTTCCTCTGGTTGCATTATATTGTAAATAATATTTTATTCTACAAATGATTTACAAAACAAAAGAAAAGAAAAAGAAAAAAGAAAAGAAAAGAATAGAAAGGAAAAGAAAAGAAAGAATAAAAATCAAAAGAGGGTATAAAAAATAAAAAAGATAGAATATAAAACCCCATGAAAATAAACTTGGTTTGACTCATACTGCCTAATCATGATCAAACCTTTTAAATTTATGTTGATATGATAGTTAATAAATTTGGCCAAACAGTCTAAACTTGGCCAAATTAGATAGGTTAGTGAATAAATTTGGCCAAACAGTATAACCTTGGCCAAATATATTAGGTTAGAGTAATTATTAATCCAACAGTCTAAGTTGGATTAATGGGTTAGTTGATTAGACTAGGAGTTGGGTTAGCATGGTTTATTTCAATAAAGATTTGCAAACAATTGTTGAAAATACCTTTATTTGAGTTATTTTGGTGTTTTTTAGCCTAACAAATGACACCTTGGTGAAAAATAAGGGAAGGGGAGCCTAGCACGACCCTCAATATGATTTTATCCTAATTTATGGCCAAKATATGACCTTTTTTCATTATGCGACTAAAGTGCACACAGTTTTCAACGGCTGATCAAGAAGCATTCAGATCAATGGTCGAAAATGATTTTCGGACCCCCCCCCCTCTGGGAACCTGCCTAACCACCCACCTCACTCTGCCACCGTACCCCACTACCCTGTCACACATCACACTCATCTACCCATTGGAAAATCAATGCCATCCCTCGTGACCATTATTCGCCCAGTCACCACCCGTGCTATAACGGACACCCCCCTGCACCATTTAACCATGTTTCTTCACCATTACCATATTGTTCATTGATCCAGACACTGTAGACACAGCGCCAACTCCAAATTTCAAGACAATCATCACCCAGGCACACCATCGACAGGCGCCATTAAATCGGGTAACCACAGTCATTGTTATTTATGCCTTCAGATCTTTGTTAGCTATGGTACCCAAAACCAAGTTTGCTGAAATTCCCAAAAACCCATTTCTTCCTCCTCCCATCGACTTGGAGCGTGTTCCCCTGATTGAAAAAGATTACAGAGTTGCAGAGCCGAAGTGTGAATTCGATTTCTTCAAATTACACTTCTAGATAAAAGTCATTTTCTTAGACCAGAGTGATGATATCAAACTCTAGGATTCAAATCTACCTTTATACATGTTTCCCCAGACCCATCATTTCCCAGAGTTTTCCCTTAAGTGTCAAGCCCATTATCTTCCCAGCCAAAGGGCCATCGTGTTGTTGTCAGGGTGAAACTTTGTTCACCATTACCCCTGATTCAATAAACCATATGTTACAGATCCCCATAATTGATTCTACCAACCCTCTCTCCATAGAAATCCTAAATTACCTCTATCATAAACTCTCTTTCCCCTAAAGAGCCCAAATCTTTGAAATCTTTCTAGAAGAAGATAAGCACAGTGGAAAAGGATGGTTCTAAATTTGTAGGTATGCAATGCAGCATTATTGGCAATGCTTTTCTAGAAACATTACAGTTGGACGTGAGCATCCAACATGAGATAAAATATATTGCCCACTTTTTCCAAGTACACTGAGATGGACGAAATATACAAAAAATTACTCAAGGTTTCCATCCCTTGTCAAAAGAGATGGGACGACTTGTGCTCTTTACTTGAGTAAAGGTTATGTGGAGTTTTGAGTCAACATGGAGCATACATTCAAGTCAAAGTGATGAATCATCAACTACTTCCACCAAAATCAGCACCAAGGATTCGAATAGATTAGCAACATTCTTAATATTTTGTAATTTGGAATCTAGTTAGTTAGGTTTTATCTCCAAAATATCCTAGTCATTAATGGCAAGAACATATGTAAACTATTGTATAAATACTTCTTCCTTCGAAGTATTGAGGGTTGATTTTTGCACCCAAGGAGTTATTTGTGTAATCTTTTCAAAAGGATCGACCAATAATAAAATAGGCCAATTTACAGGATTCTTGTGTCGAATTGTTGATGATATTTCTCTTTCTCTATTGAATGTTTTTCTATTCTCTGTAATCACTTATGTTTTTCAGATTCTAATCATTAAAAGGAAGTCAATAGAACATAATTTATCTTGCATACTCTGTCTCTAGTCTTTTAATGATCTATATTTTATTCATCTGATATTAAGTAAGGAAATTCTAAACTACTTATTTGCTTGGTTGATTTTCTCACCTTTTTATGTCTTACCCATCTCATTTAATCTCAATAGAACCAACAGTTTTATTGTCTTTCCCTGTGAAGGAACCTCATAAAAATTTGCATCTGATTTTGATCTTTAATACATACCCCATAGCCCAATGGAAGTTTAATGCATCTCTTCAGCCAACTTTTATAAACAAACAAACAAACTCAAACTATCTTAACTAGCCTAATATCTAAAACCTAAACAAATCTAAATCATACAGAGAGATCCCTCTCTGAAATTGGCAGGGCTAGATCCCAATTTCGAAAGTGGTTTTGGTAAGTTACCTCTGTCAATTTCTTCTACCATTGACAACCTCTGGGAATTACAGACTGCTAACATGACCCCTATCTTACATGTTTCTCATCAACAACATTATGGAGTACATAGTTAATCTTTTTTCAGACTCTTTAAAATTGAAAATATTGTCGAGTGTCGTTGTTCCTTGTACACTCGTTAAATGGATCTGAAGGAACGTATGTCCAGCACAAATTTACCCCTTTTTCAGACTGGACAAGACTACTTAATAAAAATGTATACTCTAGTCTACGGGCTAGAATAGTTCTCCTAAGTTGTGTTTTACACTTTTTCAAGCTCAAGGGACTAAATTTACGAAAAAGAATGAGAAAGTCCATAGCTAAGCTCTTTTCAGACTCCTTAAATATGAAACGATGGTCGAATGATTTTGTTGTTGTTTGTGGATCCTAATTATCTTCTTGATTCAGAGGTTTTTTCAGCCATTCTTAGACCCCATTCCCTAGCGGGGGGTGTGGAGGGGATCCCCCCCCCCCCCCCCCCAACTATTTTCGGGGGGGTCTGAGGGGGGGGGGAAGCAACAATTTTTTGTAGCTCCCCCTGGCGGGGGATTCGAGGGAAGCACCCCCCGAAGTGAAATATTGGGAAAAAATTCCTTGTAAAATATTATAATTCCGTATTCAATCTAGACCGTTCATTATAAGGTCACAAATCTGATAGTAGAAGTTATTTTTAGGGGTTTTTTCCCTAGAAGGAAACCCTCTCTTATGAGGTAATTGTATTGCAGCTTTGTATTATTGTGAATATTGTATTCTGAGAGAGGAGGCTATGAGAGAAATAAGAGGAAGTTACAGTGGGTGTGTTGTGGGTTGTATCCCTTCATTTTGTTGGATAATAAAAAAGAAGGACCTGGAAATTTCTCTGGTGGATGTAGCCCACACTGGGTGAACCACGTATATTTGTGTCTCTATTGTATTGTGTATCTTATGTGTTTTAATTCCACGTTTGTTTTATTTTATTGTTCTGCCATCATGTATTTCTAACAACTGGTATCAGAGCAAGAGGTAACTCGCAGGAAAAAGAGGGTTCTTGTTTAGAGTGGGAGCAATGGCGGAATATGGAAAGTTTAGGGTCGAAAAATTTAACGGCCAAAACTACTAATTATGGAAGATGCAGATGGAATATTATTTATATCAGAAGGATCTATTCCTACCATTGGGTGGAATAGCAAATAAGTTGACGGCCATGAAGGACAAAGAATGGGAGGTTCTTGATAGAAAGGCACTAGGAACGATACAGTTGAGCCTGGAAGTGTCGATGGCTTTCAATATTTCAAAAGAAAAGACAATGAAGGAGCTTATGGATGCATTGGATAAACTGTATGAAAAACCCTCAGCCTCCAATAAGGTATTTCTAATGAAGATATTATTTAATATGAAGATGTCAGAAGGTGGGTTTGTTGCAGATCATTTAAATGAATTTAATATGGTTACTAATCAGCTAAGTTCTATAAAAGTGGACTTTGATGATGAGGTCAGGGCTCTTCTAATATTTTTCTCATTTCTAGAAAGATGGAATGGCTTGGACATGGTTGTAATTAACTCTGTCTCTGGTTCAAACACTCTAAAATTTGATGTTGTTGTTGGTATTATCCTTAGCGAGGAAACGCGACGGAAAAGCACAAGTGACATATCAGGTAATGCGTTGACTGTGGAGAACGGGGGAAGACAAAAGGATAAAGGAAAGGGCTCAGGGAACTATGGGAATTCTAGGAAGGGCATATCCAAATCGAGACTGGGAAATATAGAGTGTTGGAATTATGGGAAAAAAGGACATCTGAAGAAACACTACAGAGCTCCAAAGAAACAAAGAGATGGACAACAAGAGAAAAATCAAGAATCAAATGTAACAGGTGATGTGTTACAAGATGCTTTGATTATTTTTGTAGATAATATTTATGAGTCTTGGGTAGTAGATTCAGGGGCTTCATTTCATGCCACACCCCATAGGAAACATTTTTTAGATTATGTTCAAGGTGATTTTGGACAAGTTCATTTGGGTGATGATGCACCATGCAAAATTGTTGGAATGGGTAAGGTACAAATAAATTAAAAGAATGGAAACCTTTGGTTATTGAAAGAGGTAAGACATTTACCAGATCTAAGGAAAAATATAATTTCAATAGGGAAGTTGGAAAGTGAAGGTTGTATATCTATATTTACGGATAAGGCATGGAAGGTCACTAAAGGATCATTGGTGATAGAAAAAGGAGAGAAGTTAGGTTCATTGTATTTATGTATTGGTGTTGGTTTAACTTCCTCTTATCTACCTTTAACATGATTGACCCAGGTTCAGTCTACTCAGGTTCCAACAAATCCTATAAAACTATCGGCCCTCCTGGTAAACCAAAAGGCAACGCAGTGCATAGAATACATTGCACAGTCTCACCCTAGATAGTCTTAATGGGTGACTGCAATACTCAAGTGTTTACAGTCTAGGATTGAATGGGGATCCAAGAAGTGTGTGCTGAGAGTTATATTTAACTTGTTAAATAAATATACTGCCATTCCCAATTATGCATGTACTATAATTAACTCATTATCTCATTCATTCATCATGCTAACATCTACTCATAAACAATAAAATAGACACAAGCATTCAATCACATAACACAGGTTTTACCGTGGCTCTTTTATTATGGCAGTTCCAAAACTACAGCGTTGCACGCTTTACAACTCCTCCTCAGTCGGGTTGAGATCTATTACGAGGTGAACTAGATCACATCAGGCTCCTCAACATGTGATCTAACCCTTGAGAGCTACCCTTCTGACCCTCTACATCTCAACATCTTACAAAATTAGGTTGTATGACAGAGTATTACAACTAGTTATCAAAGCAGGACTCCTTCCTCCCGTCATCTCTTCAGACTCTCTAAAACCTAACTCTAGATTATAAAACCTCTTTTTTTAGACCTATTAGGTATCGATATATATATGTTTCTGGCTCATCATCCATTACAATGTATTACAAAAACCCTAACCCTAACTTCGTTAGGTCTTCCATGCATGTGAGCGTGTTGCTCTTCCTTCCATATGTCACTTTCCTTGTGCATGCCTTTCTTCCCAAAATAGTCTTTCCTTCCACTTTGGCCTGCTTCCAACAACTGGTAATACTGAATATTTTATCACTTTAGATTCTATAGGAGTGGATACATCATTGTGGCATCATAGGATTGGACACATGAGTGAGAAGCGGATGTAGATACTTCACAAAATAAACTTATTGCTAGATCTTAAACAAATTGATTTGGATTTATGTGAGCATTGTGTTTATGGAAAATAGAAGAGAGTCATATTTCTCAGAGTCGGAAAAGAAAAGAAGAGTGAAAGGTTAGAGATTGTGCATATATATGTATGGGGACCATCTCATGTATCATCTCTTGGTGGTTCTCGTTATTATGTTACTTTTATTGATGATGCAACTAGAAAAACTTGGTTTTATTTCATTCGAAAAAAATATGATGTTTTTTATACTTTTAAGAAATGGAAATCTTTGGTTGAGAATGAGACAGGAAAAAGGTTGACGTTTCTCAGATCATACAATGGAGGTGAATATTGCAGCAAGGAGTTTGATGATTATTGTTCATACCATGGGATTCATAGAGAGAAAACAATTTCAGGAAAACCACAAGAAAATGGTGTGTCAAAAAGGATGAACATGACAAACATGGAGCGTGCAAGGAGTATGAGATTGAATTATGGGTTTCCCTTACAGTTATGGGCATATGTTGTAGATATTTTTGTTTACTTAATAAACATAGGACCTTCAAAATCTTTGGATGGTGGAATTCCAAAGGAGGAATGGATAGGTAAAAAGGTAAACTATTCTTTTTTTAAGACTTGCAGTTGTGAAGCATTTGTCCATATTGATAAAGAAAATAGAACAAAGCTTGAGGCAAAATCCAAGAAGTGTACCTTTATTGGATACGGTATTAATGATTTTAGTTATCGCTTATGGGATTATGAAAATCACAAAATCATTAGGAGTAGGGATGTCATATTCAATGAGAAGTTCATGTACAAAGATCATTTGCAGGGAAAGAAACAGGAAAAAGAAAAACCAGAATACACAGTGTTTGATGAGATCACTAAAAAAGAAATTTGAAAGGTACCAGAAAAAAAAAATGTACAACAACATGAGCAGCAGATACCTCAAACTCCTACAAGTGTTGTTATAATATATACTAGGTTAAGTAGACCCCATGAACGATACTCTCCTTCATTGTATTATTTATTGTTGATTGATTCTAGTGAACCGGAATGTTATGAAGAGGAAATGCAAGTAGACACTAAAATGAAGTGGGAGCAAGGCATGAAAGAGGAAATGGATTCCTTGGTAAATAACCAGACTTGGGACTTGGTTCAGTTACCTGTAGAAAAAAGATCATTGCAAAATAAATGGGTTTACAAGTTGAAGGAAGAAGATGGAGGGAAAAAGTGGTACAAGGATAGACTTGTTGTAAAGGGGTTTGCACAAAAGAAAGGTATAGATTTTGATGAAATATTTTCTCATGTTGTTAAGATGACTTCAATTAGGACTATTTTAAGTCTTGGGAAAGTATAATAATTGCATCTTGAACAGTTAGATGTAAAAATAGTTTTTCTCCATGGGGATTTGGAGGAAGATATTTATATGCAGCAGACATAGGGGTATGACGTCAAAGGGAAGGAAAATTTGGTATGCAGGTTGAAGAAGAGCTTGTGTGGCCTAAAGCAAACTCCAAGGCAATGGTATTTGAATTTTGACAGGTTTATGACAGAATGAGGTTATAGTAGATGGAAAATGGAAACTATATTATCTTGCTATTGTATGTAGATGGCATGCTTGTTGCAGGGTCTAATATCCAGGATATAAATGTGCTCAAGAATAAATTATTTAATTAATTTTCGATGAAGGATTTGGGTGCTACAAAGGAAATCCTTGGTATGAGAATAACAAGAGACAGGAAAAATTGCAAATTGACATTGTCTCAGGGTGAGTACATAGAGAAGGTGTTAGAGAGGTTTACAATGCAGGATGCAAAACCAATTAGTACATATTTGGCCAGCCATTTCAAATTAACTAAGGAAATGTGTCCCAAGACACAGAAGGAGATAGAATACATGTCCAGGGTCCCTTATTCATCAACAGTTGGCAGTTTGATGTATGCAGTGGTTTGCACAAGACCAGATATTGCACATGCAGTGGGATTTGTGAGCAGGTATATGAACAATCCAGGTAAAGAACATTAGTAGGCAATAAAGTGGATTCTCGGGTACTTGAGAGGTAATGTTTCTCATGCATTATGTTTTGGAGGTTCAGACATTGTTCTACAAGGATATATTGATTTGAATATGGCAGGTGATAAAGATAGCATGAGGAGCACCACAAGGTATGTTTTTACTGTAGGTGGAACAACAGTAAGTTGGATTTCAAAACTACAAAAGATTGTTTCACTTTCAACAACAAAAGCAGAGTATCTTGTTGCTACAGAGGCTAGTAAAAAAATGATTTGGTTACAAAGCTTTATGGAGAAATTGGGAAAGAAGCAAGAGAATAGAAGATTGTACTGTGACAGTGAGAGTTCCATTCATCTTGCAAATAACTCAGTCTTCCATTCAAATACTGAGCATATATATCTTAGGTACCATTTCATACGATATGTCTTGGAATATGGACATTTGAAGTTGGAAAAGATACATACTAGCCAGAATATTGCACACATGTTAACAAAGGGAGTAACCGGGGAGAAAGTGAGTTCCTGCTCAGTTTCAGTTAGTCTTCAAGCATGAAGTTAAAGATGAGAAATTTTCTAGGTCCAAGGTGGAGTATAGTCCAGCAGGTACAGCAGCAATGGAGTTATTGTGATCGGTCTCCAAGTGGGATATTTTTTTTTGTGGAGCTTCATTATCTTCATGATTCAGAGGTTTGTTCCAATCGTACTTGAACCCCATTCCCTAACAGGGGGTGTAGGTGGGATTTCCCCCCCAAAACTATCACCAGGGGGATCTAGGGGAGGGGGGGTGGGGGCAACAATGTTTTGTATCCCCCCTAGCGGGGGATTCAGGGGTAGCACCCCCGAAGCGAAATATTGAGAAACATTGCCTTGTAAAATATTGTGATTTCACAGTCAATATGGACCGTTCATTATAAGGTCGCATATTTTATGGTAGAAGTTACTTTTAGGGTTTTTTACCTAAAAGGAAACCCTCTCTTATGAGGGAATTGTATTGTGGCTATGTATTATTGCAAATATTGTATTCTGAGAGAGGATGTTGTGAGAGAAAGAAGAGGAAGTTATAGCGAGTGTGTTGTAGGTTGTATCCCTTCATTTTGTTGGATAATAAAAAGGAAGGAACTGGAAATTTCTCTGGTGGACGTAGCCCACACTGGGTGAACCACGTACATCTGTGTCTCTATTGTATTATGTATCTTTTATGTTTTATTTCTGCATTTTTTTTATTTTATTGCTACGCGGTCCTGTTTTTCTAACACTTGTCTCTGTCACACTCGTTAAAAAGGTTTTGAAGAGACGTCCTTTCAGTATAAGTTTAACCATTTTCTGGACCAACTAGACTATGTACGAAAAAGGAATACTCTGGCCCCACAGTGACCAAAAGAGTTCTCCTTGGCATGATTTTATTCTTTTTCGGGCCATGGAGACTAAACTTATGAAAAAGACCATCATGGGAAGTTTACTTCCCAAAGTTGAGTCATAATTGCATCTGCATATTGACGGCTTGCAGTTTTAGGCCTAATGTCGGCTTCAACATGTTGTCGTTGAACCATTCACCTATGCATTTCTATCAGTTCACAGCCTTGCAATTTATGCCCTTGCGACTCAATACCTTAACCCTGGAGGGAAAATGCCTCGAGTGTCCTTATCCTCCACATGTTTCCTTTCATTGAGCATAGGTATGTTCCTTACGCTCTAGAACTAGTTTTCTTTCTCAGAACACTCGTTTCCTCCACTACACAATAGCATTCTTTTATTCTTTTTCAAGCTTTTATAATATGAAAAAGTCAAAAAAATAAAAAAAAATAAAAAGAATGGGAAAAAATCTATCTCTTTTATTGGCAGCAGTCTTGTCTCCCTTGAACAAAGCACAATCTTGAGTTAGTATCTCATCGTTTTGGGTTTAGTATGGCTTTAGGAGACTTTTTCTTGTTTTGACTTTTTTCTCCCCCGGTTGGTTATTCTTCCAACTATATGGAGTGTTTGTTGATGCCTCCTGCGTCACAAATGTATCCCAGTTTATAATCATGTTTCCTGAGTCACATAATGTGTCGTTCTTATATTCAAGGGAAAGTTTTCAACCTGTGCCAGCCATTCTATATTTATTCTTTGACCTTGCAAGTCGGTCTTCCCAAGTCAATTCTCATCATCATGAGTATCAGTCTCTCCGTCCGATCTCTTCCAAATATTTGGCCTTTCACCACTTCTCATGTTGGATGATGGAGGATGTCATAATTCCTTCCTTCCAGCAGGTTCCCTCCCATCGACTTCGAAATATCTTAATCTAGGAGAGGGATCTAGAGTTATGTTTAGTACCTTGGGGCTTGCAGTCATCAGTGGCAGGTTCCCTCATTTTCGATAGTGGGAATACCTCAATGTCCCCTGCTCGATAGTTTCTACCAGGTGTTCGATGCCATATCATTCATTCACACTTGTTAGATAGTACCATGGTACCTTGACTCCCATTATCATTATCGGTGGGTTGTCTCATTTTTTCTAATGGTACACCTCAATGATCAGTAATTAAATGATGTCTCACTGTGTTCGACTTCAACTCATCTATTCACATAGTGTAGACTTGTACCATGAGAGATCATTGTGAAGACGCCAGGTGAAGTACAAGAACCACCTATTTTCTGCTCCTTCTTGACTCATATGGTGCCACCTCACAGACATTGGTACTTGCAGAGGATCATTTTTTCCATTCTCTTGGTTCTAGATATCCTATATTCTTGATCTTGAGACATAGCTCCATTGTGTATCTATTCGTTGTTGTGATCTACTTTGACATGGATCCACTGTGTATTCTTCGTGGTCATGATTGTTAATTTATATTTATCACATGGATCCATTGTGTATTGTTCGTGGCCATGGACTATAGCTATATTTTACATATACCATGGATCTGCCATGTATTTTCTTTGGCGTCCATGTTTTATCACTCATGAGCATGGGTATGCCCGACTTGGGAAACAAAACTCTTGCTTCATCTTTGCTGACAGTTATTGCTTTTGGATCAGTTGTTTGGGAACCTTCTTGGATACTTCAAATGCATCCTCGCCTCTCAGAGTTCATAATGTATTTTGGCCATCATTTTTCCCTTCTGACCTCACAAATTAGAGGACATTTGTTATAGCACAAAATGCCACACCTATGCATTTGTGCCATGGCCCAACCCTTTCCCAATGCTTGCTAGAATTTTCCCCAAAAGACCTCTCAAAAATCATTTAAAAAGCATGCCCTAAGAGCATTTATGTGGGTTTTCCTAGTGCAACACACGAACATCTATGACTTTCCTCACTGAGACCCACGGATGACTTCAAAATTGGTAAAAAATAAAATAATCCCGTGTATTCGGGTGGGTTTTTCAGTTGGGCTCGTTTCCTAATGACCCTTTCCTATACACAATGGAATTCAACTCCCCAAACCTCTTTGGGAAGATAATAAACAACCATGGAGGGATAAGGAGAGGACAAGTCCCTTTATGCAAAGTGATGCTGCCAGCATCTAGCAAGCCTCCCTTCCCTATAATTCTTTGGGCAACATCCTCTTTATTCTAGAAATTCCTTTTCTAGAGCTTCTTTCTCATTTTATGTGGCTATAGGGTGTCTCCTTATCCCTATCTTAGTCATTGAAATAATATTACATCAGTTGATTTGATGCTTGAGGATTCCCGGAGGAACCCAGACAGTTGACTTCAAGATGATGCCTAAGGCTGGACAAGGTTGTAACTTACCTTTTCCAGTTTTTGATAATAAAAGAGTTTGTTTTCCCTCAAATTTTGTCTTCAATGTATATTTATCTTTATTCTTACTTTGAATATGACATATAACATACACATGCTTTTGTTTGCATAACTACGTTCGTCGCAACCCTTGTTTTGTATCTATCTTGCAGGTTGATTCCAGCAGAAGATTAGGAGCTCTTCGACGAATTGGAGCAGAGATCGACATCAAACAGGAGAACAAGGTGCAATTTATTTTCTCCTCTCTATACTTACTTTATCCTATTTTAGGTAGTTATTTTATTTAGTTTTTGTGTGCTTGTCATTGAGGGGAGATTGTTATCTCTTTCACTTAGTCTTTCTCTGTTGTGATCCCGACCCAAGATCACAAGGGAAAAATACCTTAATCAGTTGGGTATATATTATATTCTTTACATGACCAAACCTAGTGTGTGTGTTGCATTGAGGATTTGGGTGAGTCATAGGGGGGCAGAGCCCCCTTGTCCGAGGGGTCGTAGGGGGGCGAAGCCCTCGGAAAAAAAAATTGGCAGTTTTTTCAGTCTGTTTTTAGCGATCTTTTGTCACATGGTTTTCATCAATGGTTTTCTAATTCCAATTAAGGAATTAGGGTTGTTGACTAATTTGGGTCAATGGATTAGGGGTTTTGGATGTTGCGGGATCCTGTGTGTGTGTGTGTGTGTGTGTGTGTGTGTGTGTGTGTGTGTGTTGTGTTGTAAACAATGAAGATGATGAATAAAAAGAGTTAAAGGTGTGGCTCTAAATAGGTTATTGGTTTTCCAAGTTTGGGTTTCCATGGTAAATCTATGTGTGTTGCGTGTGTATGTGTCATTATATATTTTCTGATTTTATTAAGAATCCATTTGCAGTAATTAATTGTACAAGGTTAAAATCTACAAATATGATGAAATAAAATGTTGGTAAGGTAAGGGATGTGAAAACAAAGATGTTGAGGGTTGGTTCTTGTAGGGAACTCACCCACAGGGACCCAAGATACATCACTTGTGCTGAGAAAGAGGCCATGGCCACTGAGAGGTTTTTCCATCCTAGGTTCTCAAACTCTACTAAAATTGAACTGGTTGATATGGAGGATGTTGTGAAAGATAGAAGGAATAATATGTTTGATAAACAAATCAAGATGAAATGGAAGGTTGGGTCCATGACCCATTTTATTCTCGAACTAGGGACACAAAATTATTCTACATTACAGAAACATGCTAGCTAGTTAAAGCCCTCATTGCCCAGGCCCTGGAAGAAAACAAATTACAATAGTAAGACATTATCCATAGAATTAGGTTGCTTAATGGGAAATTTGAGGTAGTCTGTAAACATTCTCCATAGAATTAGGTTTCTTAATGGGAAATTTGAGGTAGTCTATAAATCGGTGTTTGGGATAAGAATAGAGGTTTCACGGGTCACAGAGGAAACTAAAGGTGTATATCACAAGGAGAGTTCCCATGGCTCCACAAAAACACAAGATAATCCCATCTTTCTATATGAAGACCCATGTCCTTCGAGTATAGCACGGGATAAGGGGCAGGAAATTAATGAATGTATGGACCGACCTATAAAAGGCAATGTCTCACCCCATGCTGCTTGATATTTGGATTCTTTATTATCTTCTTGTTTATATATTCAATTATAAAATGTTAGTACATGATACTATTTCCTCTTTGTATTTTGATATATAGTTGATTAATTTTGGACAAATCAACATAGATGTTTACGCTCAGCTAGTGGAAGACGTGATTTTCCTAGAAGTAAGACTTCACTATAGCCTATTGTAACTTTTGTATATAATATAAAATGATGAATGTGTATTTAGATCTTTCAAAAAATAATTCATATCAAAAAATTCCAATAAATAGTATACAACTTATGTATGAAATTTATCTGATTTTAATATTAATTATTCTTAATAAATATTAGAAAGTGAATGTCGGTGGTGTAACAAATCATCTTTATATTAAATTTGATTAGAGTATTAAATAATCCATAGAAATGCTATGGGTTTCCAAGATTCCTTGCGACAGATAAATGACAAGAGTTTGTACAAAGTGGAGTTTGTAACGTGAACCCACGAAAATTGACTGACACCACTGTCGGCCAGTAAGACATGATAGACTTATTAGTCATTTTCAATGTGAGTATGAATTTTTTCTTCATATCTCAATGTGTCCCACATCTTCATATAGAATTTGCATACTATGACTGGTTGTCCATTCATCATTTGGATGGAAGTTCTGGTTTTATTGACCCATTGGTGGTAATTTAAAATAAAATTACATAAGATTTCTCCATAACTAGGTCCATATTGGTAGAGATTTTGTACTCTGTGAAGTGGGAGAGTACTCATGGAACATATCAGTTCTGGATCAACTGCGCTTTTGTTAACTCTGAATGCTTCCCACCATTCGGCTAGCCAAGTTGGAGGTCTTCCTGATGTGGCAGTGTTTATATTTCCAAACTTGATCAGGGTTAGGTCATTTTCTTTTTGTAAGAAATCCCACCATAAGTTTTTGTAGCGAGAATAATCATAATCATTGTCAGGAAAATAGATGCTAGGATTTCTTTCAGGCCACTGTAGTAACAACCTTGGTCTGTGCAAACAATATTATTGTTGATGTGGTCCTCTGTGGTTGTGGATTTCCCAAATAAGATCAATTTCATGGAAGGTACTACTTAAAGCATCCTGAGCTTCATATGCCTTTTGAGTTGCTCTGGTGATGACAGGGAGTAGAACATTTGATGTTGGTCTTGCTTGAACCTCAGGGACCATTCTTTGTGGGAGTTGTAAACTTGTTGAATTTATTATCTGAGTGATTCTTAATTCCCAATATGGCCTCCATTCTTCTTTGTATTGTTCCCAACTGAGAAGATCAGGGATAGACGTTAAGACTTCTGAGCCATTTTACCAACGAACAGAGATGATCATTGCATGAGATTGTAAATGTTCTCGACTTAGGAAATCTAGAATACTATTAGATGTACCTTTGATATGTTCTATATCAAAATCAAAATTATTGAATAAAGCCTGACATTGGGCAAACTTGGCATCACTGGCCTTTTTAACTTCTTTGTTCAAAACTCTTTTCATGGCTGCAACATCTGTTCTTAACAAACAAAAAATTATTGATAAGAAAATTTTCAAACTTGTGTATTGCATTCAAGGCAACTTTTATTTCTTTGTCTAATGCAGAATAGTTTTTCTCACTAGTTTGCCAGAGACCAGAGGCAAACTGAACTATTTCTTCTGTTTGTATGCCATTTTGAATTTTGATTTGTTTGAGTACAGCTCCCCATCAATATTGCTAGCATCTGTTTCAACAATTTTGTAAAGATCATCGTTAGATATATGAAGAAGTGGCAATGTTTTTGCTTTTTCCTTGATTTTCTTGACTGCTTGGGTATGTGTGTTTATCCAAGGATTTTCTTCTTTCTTCAACCTGTCATTCAACAACTTTCTATCTTGTGCACAGTCTTTATAAAAATGGCTTATATAATTGAGACTTCCCAAGAATATTTGGAGTTGTAATTTGTCCATAATTTTGTCTGGGAATTTATCTGCAAATTCAACAGCATGGTTCTGGAGGACCAATTCACCATTATTTATGATATGCCCAAGATACTTTATCTCTGTTTTGAATAGTTCTAGTTTCTTTTTTGAAAATACTATTCCATCCTTTCAGATAATCTACAAGAACTTTCTGTCATGTTTGAAGTGTTGTTCAACAGAGGAAGAAAATACTAGGATGACATCAATATAAACAATCAACCAATCAAAATATTGTTTTAGGGCATCATCCATGACTCTTTGAAATTTGTAAGGGGCATTTTTCAATCCAAAGGGCATGACATTCCATTCATAGTGTCTTGAGGGAACACTGAAGGCATTTTTGAACTTATCTTCTTCTTTTATGGCCACTTGCCAAAAACTTGATTTTAGATCAAACTTAGAGAAGATCTTTGCTCCATCAATTCTAGTCACCAAACTAGACTTGTTAGGGATAGGGTATGTGTCATCAACCAATACCATATTCAAAGGTTTGTAGTTGATGACCAATCTAGGGATTCCTCTTACTTGTTCATAATGTTTATTTACATAGAATCCATAACAATTCCATGGACTAATAGATTCTCTGATAAGTCCTTTATCGAGTAGACCTTGTATTTCATCAGAGCAAATCTTTTGGTATTTTGCGTTCATAGGGATAGCTCTTTTTTTGCACGATGTTCCTTCATATGAATCTTTGTAAGGAAGTTCTAATTCATGCTTTTTATGGTGCCAAAATGCAATGGGATTTTCTGAGAATACCTTTGCTTCAAATTCTTCCTGGAGTTCTAAAATCTGTTGTTGTATATGGCTCTGGGCAATTTGATCTTTAATTCTTAGCTCAGTCCTTTTTCCCTTCAATTCTTCTATTTTTAGTACTTTTTTCTGGACTGTGTGGATATGAGATGATATCTTGGGTATAGACACAAAAGGGAGTTGGATAGAGATCTTTGAAGTTTTGGTTGGGGAGGGAATACTGATGAAATAACCAGGAGATTTATTGGGTAGTCTGGTGGAACCATGTGGCTCAAAAGAAGAAAAGATGGGAGTGCCAAGAATGCAGGAAACTGGGATTTCTGTTAACATGAATTTTAAGGATAGACAATAATGTTGGAAACATAAAGTTGCTTTAGGTATTTCATAGAGTAGTTGAGTAGGTTGGTTTCCCAAACTGATAGAATTTTGTTGGGTCTTATGCCAAAATTGGACAGGAATGATTTCTTTGTTTAGAAGATTTAGATCAGAACCAATATCTAATAAGGTTTTGAGCTGAAACCTTTTTCCCTTGATCATGATATCCAGAAGGACATGGAATTTTTGGTGTTCAATGGACAAGATTTGTTGCTTATCTTCTTTTATTGTGGCTTTTTTAATGTATGTTTTTAGCTTGCTAATTTCTTTTCCCAGATCAGATATGGATATAGTTTGGACAGGGTAGGAAACAAGTGGGGTTAGGATAGGTCGTATGAGAAAAGGGGAAAGGATTTTTCTTGCTGACTAGTTTCTGCAGAATGTGGCACGAAATTCTTGTTGTGCTTTCCACTCGTAAAAGGAAATCCAGACATCCTTTTCCTTCATATAATTTTTCCATGCTATTGACAAATCTATTTTATATTTGTCTAGTGTAGATTTTAAGAATTTCTCAGCACTAGGATGATTAAAGAGATCCCAATTTAGCATGAGTTTTATCCAATCTTCTTTTACATGCTTTTTCTTGCACCCTCTCATTAGGGTATGGGATTTTCTTATTTCTGGTATTGCAAATCTTTTTAAATCCTCTGGAATATAATGGCAAGGGGAAATGTATAGGTCGGGAGAAGGAGAGGTTATCATTAGCATGTGATTGTCATGGGGAAAAGGAATTTCTAAACATTGAGGGTGTGGACAAGGATCTTTTGTCGTAGAGATGGGAAGAGGAAAGTTTGTTCTTGGATTATGGAATTGGTGTTCAAATTGGATTTGGTTGTCTTATGTGGTTGTGGATAGGCTTGAAAGAGTTACCAATTTGTGACAATCTAAGCATTGGATAGAGTACGGGACTCGTCCTAGTGAGGAAGCTAGAGGTTGGAGAGAGGGATGTAAGCACAAAGTCGTAGATGTTGGAGAAGGTGTAGAAAGTCCAGCATGCTTAGTATGCAAGCTTTGTTTTGAAGGAGGGAAAGAGATCACAGTAGAAGAAGGTGATTCTTCTATGTGTGCAGAGGTGATGGTATGTTGGATGGGGTTTCAAGGAATGTCTATAACCCAGTGAGAGGGAAAAGAGAGGTTTTCCCATTTGATGAGTTGATGTTCCATTTTTTCGTTGACTGGGTTAGTAAGGATGAGTGTACTAGATTGAGAATTTTGGTTGGGTGTTGTTGGAAGCCAATTAAGATTTTTCTACTGTCCTTATAAGATGCCTACACCAGTGTTTTGAAAACCTTGATTTTCGTCGCAATCCTTCAATTAAACGACACTATTATTTTTGCGTTATTTGCACACTTACCTTTGTTCTTGTTTTCACGACTGCAAGCGTGAAAACTTGGTTTTCGAAGTCACATTAAAATCATCACTAAATTGTTGTAATCATTCTTGTCGATATGCCCATTGCGTTTCTAAATTACTTATCACTATGCATTTGACAAGACTCCAAGATCCTTATTCATTTGGCATTTTTATATATGACTTCGTTTTACAAGATTGTGGTGATATTCTTTAATCGAGTTTGTGATGCATTGGTGGTTTGATTTATATAGTTTTTAATCGATTCTCTTGACACATTGGTTTCATAAAAATAATTGGCATTGTGGTTATACCCTTTGTATAAATCATTTCATACAACACATGTCATATAATCAAACCCTTGGTATTGGTTTCGATTCATTTGTTTTGGTTTTGAAACTATGACTATTGCTCGTGCAKATTTTTAATCCACTTACCATATATCCATTGGTTGATTGAAACGGCTTAGTTTTTGACACATATGCATTGTGATTTGCATAGCTAAAAGCGTCGGCGGTTGTACTACAGGTAATGACTATTCTGCATGGACTGAATAGCTCCACCGCCTTCGCACGATATGACATTAATGTTTTCCCCCTATCTCGAGTCACCCCTGGTGTTTTCGGGTAATCCTATGAGCATTCTGCCCCTGTGCATACTGTCTTCAAACCCTGGCTCGTTCACCTCACTCACCGTGTGTTCCTATCTATGGCACCGATGGTGTGAATAGAGCCGAACGGTAACCAAGCTCTGTTGTTATTTGATAATGCCCGTAAGGATTTAGAGGAAAGTGGTTGGCTCGCGTTTATACAAAGGTTCGAGGGCTTTAACCTCACGGTTGCACAGCAATTCTCCCTTACCTTTGATGGGTGTAGGGATAAAGTAGGTGACATTCAGCTTGAACTCAATGAATAATTCATAAGCTCTGCCATAGGACTCGCAGCCACAGGCAAGYGATGGTTTAAAAACTCCAAAGTCGACGAGGTGCCATGGCCTTTKCTATTCGTATCACGAAAGGTTACATCCTGTGACAAAGGTATGCCTATTTCCACACTTAAACACAGGTGGCATGATCTTTTGATAATGGTTAAACAATTTGTGACCTGTGAAGGTCGGTATGGATTGGTTTTTCTTTATCACCTTCGACTGTTAATGAATTTCATGGGCTATCCATTGAACATGCCATTTTACTTCCTGTGTAGTMTTTACAAAATGGCGAAGAGGTTCAAATGTGAGAAGGCAGATAGCAGCTTGTTTCACCATGGCTTGATTARAYTCATCGTCGTTCACCATTTGAGCCTTCATGGTGATAATTGGCAAGCCTTTCTRTCTCGAAATGGCTTTGTTGATTCAGAGTCKGTCCAAATTGATAAAGTTGTGGTTAGTGAGACTAAGGTCGGGCCACCCGTGCCTTTCCATGCCCTTCTACCCTCTCCCAAACCCTCGTTCTGCCCTGACATCAACCTACCCGACATCACAAAAGACAAGGCAGAGGCTGTCAAGAAGCCTGTGAGTAAGAAGGTCAAGGGTAATCCTAATGTTGACAGAAAGGGTAAAAGGAATGCTCGATTAATATCGAGACTGGCCCGGAATAAACCTAAGCCAAACACTGATCAAAATCCCATAGTTCTGAGCGAAGACTCAGACTCCGATATCGAGCGCTTCCTAGCTAGTGAGTACCCTTATTCCCATGGTCTGTGCTCCGAGCCACCCTATGACTATGTATCTAATTTTCCCCCATGCCTAAAGAACAATCCTAACTACCCAGGAATCAAGTTGCAAAATGAAACCCTCGGTGATTTAAACAAACCCTCGCCTGCCATTTCGAAGCCCGAGCAAACATCATGCAGCCAATGCAATGTGTGGCTTGAGCGCTACTATGCCGACGTTCCCTTATTACAATCGAAGATCAAATCATTGGAAAACCAAGTTACAGTACTGTCGAGAGAAAGGGACAAGTTTCAAGATAATGACAAGAAACAGAAAACCACTGGTTCGATCGTCTTTAGGAATGTCGAATCGGCGGCAACCTTCATCAATTCCAAACTATCATAACCGAGCTATTTTCTGATTATCCAAGTATAAATTTCAATATCAATTTTGTTTTATGAATTGCTTGGATTAATATAATGAATTGGGTTTTGGTTTTCGATTAGTTCTGTTCATTATTCGAAACGATTCTTTCATAGTTTGATTATCAAAAATGGTTATGTTGTGGATCCTGTATAGTAGATTCTTTCTACTAAAGTCAAATGTGGTTATGATTTGGTTATGCGATTTGGTCGTGCCCAGTTTAGCAATTGATTGGTTTTCATTGGGTTTGATTTGTTTTGACAATTTTGTTGGTTTGAATTAACCAAATCAATGGGGTTTGCTTTTGATTGGATTTTGTTTGCATCTGACCTGTACAGGAGATTGTTATGCTAAAATTAGAACATGATTATGTTTTGATATGACACGACTTTGTTGTGGTTGGATGCTATCGACTCTGATTTAGTTCTTATGATTTGATTTTGAAACGATTTCGTAGGATTAAATTGGTATGATCTTTTATGAGTGTAATGTATCATTATTAGGGATTGGTTTGATAAATACGTTGTAGCCTATTAAATTGGAAAAATGACTTTGTTTCGTATTGAATCAACATTCTCATTTGGATTTGGATTACATTCGACTTGTGCAAAAGATCTATTTGCCCAAATCGTGGAACTGTGTTGATTCATAACGATTGTATTAAACCCAAACTGTTTCGATTCGTTTTGATTTGATTGTTGCGTGTCTTGAGTTAGCACGATTGTTTGAATGAGTTTGATGGATATCGGAAAATAGATTTGATGTTGCTCTATTGCTTTTGATTTTCAAAAATGATTTTGTTAAGCTCAGATCGACATATTTCGTCTCTGTTGAATTCGTATAATAAAAATCGGCCAATATTCCATTTTGAAATTGATTCAAGTGATGATTTCGTTGACTGACAATCGATTATGTCCGTTCCCAATTGGCAATAACAAATGTTTGAGAGATCCCACATATCTTGTTATCAACTGATTAACTCATTTATGATTTCATTTGTTTCAATTTACATACAAGTTTTCATTTGGTTTGCAAATAGCATGATCGTTTGTATATGTTAATATAGTTATATCAATTTGAAAAACGATCCTGTTGATTTCATTTTGATTCGACAATGATTTTGTTGATGGTTGAAGCAACTATTTGTGTCGATTTCAATTGGTTCATGAAAATAATTTCATTGCTGTCAAATTATATGAGAGATTTTGTTTACCCGAATTGGTGATAACGAATTAAACAGAGTGCATCCATCTCTGTTATCATTTGGTTGGATACGATTTAGTTTGTTCAATTTGCATACAAGTGTCGATTTGAATGATTCTTTTAGCAATCAAATATTTTTAAATAGTTTGAATATATTTTTTAAGATTCGAATTGATTTTGAAATGATTATGTGTTCAATTTAGACCAGCTACAGAATCGCAAGATTCTGTAGCTAGTCTTAGAAAATAGATTTTTATCAATTTTATCAACAAAATATCCTTTTAACTTGTCCATTTTTGTCCTCTTTCAGGTGCATAGGAATTTACCATGATCAAATGGGCATGCTATGACAATTTAGGAGATATTTTGGATTTGGTTTTGTCTTAGGTTGTTAGCTTGAATCAGAAACTTGGGATATTTTCCCAGATTTGTGTAAATTGTTTTGATAATTCCCACATGGATGTTTTACCCTGTGGGAGGTCTTTAAATACTTTTTATTTTTTGTAATAAACATCATCCTCACTGTGGGAGAACCATACTATGGATTTATGATTCATACTGAGATGAAAGTTGATGTCTTGTAACAGCTTTCGCTTTCAATATATCAAACTTTTGTTTCAGGTTTTGCATATCAGTTTGCAATTTATTATCGACTACTTTAGT
>ML778155.1:217262-230910 GCA_009831015.1 Picea engelmannii
CTCTCCCCCATTGAGAGCATGGCTATGACTAGATACCAAATGTATAAGAACAAGTTAAACAACATGGAAGACAAGAGGCTACCTAAAATTGCTTCAAAATCAAGTCATAACCACCATCGACTCAAGCAAGGATGGCATAAAGACATCCGGTCTTGGCTAAGCTATTGGGGAATCATGGAAGAAACCATTTTGCAAAATAAAGATACTATTAAAAAAAATGTCAAATCAAAATTTAAGGAGAAAATGTGGTGTGATAAAGAGTTAGAGGAAAAAAGAAAATTAAGGTTTTATAAAGATGTAATCAACCCTAATCTAGAAGATCAAAATTATCTATCTATTTTGCCAAGTGTAAAGAAAAAAATAAGCATTGCTAAGATAAGAACAAATTCTCACAAGCTCCATAGTGAAACTGGGCATTGGTCAATTCCTAAAACGCCATGGGATGAAAGAGTGTGTCACCTTTGCGACACTAAGAAGGTTGAAGATGAAAAGCACTTTCTCTTAGATTGTCCAGCCTATACCCATATTAGATCTTATTTTCAAAATATTTATCACACTACCAACCTTCCTAACCTCTTGACTCAACAAAAGTATGGTGATCTTGGAAAGCTTCTCTTAATGCTTTCTGAGCACAGAAACAAAATTCTAAAGAATCACAAGTAATCACTTACCCTCTTAAGGTCTAATAGACCAATTTGGTCTTAGTGAACGTTAATCATCATCATCATCATCATCATCATATATTCTTGAACATAATGTACATGAATTGTTGTAATGTCTCATGTACCGTTTTATTTTATATTTATTTAACTTATTTTTTTAGATATACAGGTGTTAAACATTTTTCGTTATTTTGGGTATGGAAATAAGAAAACTAAAAATACTCTTATGAAAAGGAAAGTTTAAGGTAATACATTACAATTTTTCGTAATTTTTTTAATTGCTATGTTAAAAATCTTTATGAATTTCTTAATGCCTTGGACAATATTTCAAATGTTTCTATGGAGGATGAAGATTTTTTCTATAGAAGACATAAATTTTAGGGTTAAGTGACTCTCAAATAAGAAGGCTAAGGACATTAAAGGATACCAAGCTGAAATATTAAAAGTTGTAGGGTCTATTCTCATCCCTCACTACATAAGCTCTTCAATTTAGCAGTGAAGTAGGGCTTCCTTAAACCTTGAACTCAAAGCCTCATTGTACCTATTTTCAAAAGTGGGGATAAAACTATTCCTTCTAATTAAAGGACCACTATGATTAGCATTGTTTTAGCCAAGTTATATGGAAGTATTTTGGAAAATAAGATCAATATATAACTAGAAAGCCACAGAAAAGGGGTTAAATGCCAGACCGGTTTTAGAGGCTATCATTCAACTGTGGACCACCTTATCTCACTTAGGGTCATTGCAGAGAAATGCCACAACAATAAAACCAATATCATGTGTTGTTTCGTTGACTTTAGAAAACATTTTGACATAGTGCCTAGGACTAACCTTTGGAATAGGTTAGAAGATATAAAAGTTCCCTTCGAGTTGAGAGTTGTTGCGGTAAGGTTGTATGAGAACGTTATTGCCAAGTTTAGGAGCACTAAGGGTTGGTCGGAAGAAATTAACTGCAATATAGAAGTCAATCACGGCTGTCCCCTTTCCACTAACCTTTTTGGCATATACATTGACAAGTTTGTAGATTTTTTGGAAGATGCAGGTTGTGTCAGACCAACTTTTGATAGTATAGTCATCATCCTTATTCTTTATGCCAATGATATTGTTCTTATGGCAAGGAGTATGTATGACCTTGGTAAGCAACCTAGAATCCTCAAGGACTTATGCTCTAGTACTAGAATTAATGTGAACACCGACAAAATGAATGTTATGATAATGAAATCCAAAAAGATATGATACTTACATATATGAAAACAATAGCTTGGAAGAAGTGTCTTCATACAACTATCTTGGAATCAATATTCATCACAAGGTCAATTGGAACTATAGAATTGAGAAAAGGATAAATGGAGGGCAGAAATCTTATTATGGGCTTGAAAATAATTGTAAATTAGTAGACCTTTGGCTATCGGATAAGAAAAAAATACTCTTTGAGAATCTCGTCACTCATGTTATTTTATGTGGATGTGAAGTTTGGGGATGCGGTATCTCTCAAAAATCCTAGAGAAAGATTGTGCAGATCCAAAATAATTTTATAAATTGTAATCTCAAAATTAAAGGCAATACACCCTATCATATCTTCCTCGTGGAAGTGAACCTTTCCCCCATTGAGACCATCACTATGATTAGGTACTTAATGTACAAGAACAAGATGAACAACATGGACGAAAAGAGGCTCCCCAAAATTGCTTCAAAATCTAGCCAAAACCACCACTAGCTCAAGAGGGAATGGCATAAATATGTCAAGTCTTTCATAAATCATTGGGGAATAAAGGAAGAAGTTATTATTCAAAATATCAATGATATTAAAAGTATTATTACAGCTAAATTTAAGGAGAATATATGGTGCGATAAAGATTATAGGATAAAATAAAATTAAGATACTATAAGGAGGTGGTCAACCCTAATGTTGAAGATCAAAAGCATCTCTCCATTTTGACTAGTGTAAAAAGAGAATCAACATTGTCAAAACAAGAACTAACTCTCAGAAGTTGTATACTAAAACTGGGTGTTGGGCAATTCTCAAAACACCATGGCACGAAAGAATCTATCACCTTTGTGACATCAAGAGGGTTGAAGTTGAAAAGAAATTTCTCCTAGACTGCCCTGCGTATACCCAAATTAGACCTCAATTTCAAAATATTCGTCACAATACTGACCTTCCTAACCTTCTGAGTCATCAAAGATATAGTGAACTTGGAACGCTTCTCCATATGCTTTTCGAGCACCAAAATAACATTCTAAATAAATCCAAGTAATCTCTTATCTTTCTTAAGGTCCGATAGACCAATTTTGGTCTGAGTGGACATAAACCACCACCATCATCATCAATATAGATTTTCATTTTTGTTCATCTTAATTGAGAAAATAAAATTGAAATATAAATTTTAGAAAAAAATTATAAATGTCCATTATGAAGAAAAAGACCATTATGATATATATATATATATGGAAAATGTATTCCTTGAAGAATTAAGTGGTTGAATGTTCGAGGGTTGTTAATATAATATTTAGAGATGATTGTAGCCCTGTAATTTGAAGTCGCATGGGAAAAAAATTACAAAGAGGGGATTTTGGGTGTTGATTTAGGTGTCTCAATCGAGAGGTTATACCCTCAATGTTTCAATTGAGTATAATTTAAATGTCTCAACTTAGAGTTATGTCCCAAATTTTTGAAATGAGAGTTATATTTCATTCTCTTAATCAAAATATATTATTACTTTTAACATCCTATTGAATGGAAATATATATCTCAATTGAGACATTAGCATACAATTTTGGTCAAAACTCTTATATTATTCTCCCAAATGGTTAAGAGCATCTATTTCCTCCTTGGAGGTTACAAGTTCAAATCCAGAGTGGGGTAGGGTATGTATACCTTCATAGACTTTAGCAGTGAAATCGTTGCGCAAAGGGGATCTCTTGTCCCACAAACAAGGGAGTTTCATACACCAATTTGATTTATGGCTTGGTCATGACCTTAAAAATAGATTGTTGTTGTTGTTGTTGTTGTCGTTATTATATATAAAAAAAAAAAAATTAAATATGTTTTCATGCAAAACCAACACATCCAAAAAAAACATAAGTTAAAATAAATTAAAATCGTCACTTCAAAATTAAAGATAAAAATAAACCATTTAAATTTATATTTTAACTTTTTCTATTAAAAAATTTGGAAGTTACATTTTTAGCTTTTATTTTTTTATATAAATTAAATATTTATTAAAAAAATTGAAGGTGATAAGTTTAATGTAAAAACACTTGTTTTATTAACAGAGTTTTATTTTGTAATTGAGAGATCATCAAAATAGACATTATTATTAACAATAATGGAAAATATGAAGATTCGAGCACACAAATATGATTGTCATTTCTAAGATGATTATGAACAATGAGAGAGGAACAAAAATTACATGAAAGAATATTGAGCCAAGGAAAGGGCACTGCCAGATGGAGAGGAACACGAACACTTGTTTGACTCATCTAAGCATTTTGCTAGAAATTATATGTAGTCCATAGGTGAGTCTTCACAACAAAGCAATTATATGTAGTCCACAGGTGAGTCTTCACAACAATGCATTGGGGATTATTTTCAACAAACCATCAATGAGTCATCACAACAACCCATGGATGAGCATGCAAATCAAACCATTGGAGGGAATATTGGTAATTTTTCAGCCATGTGTTCTAGGATTTTAATCCATTTAATATCTACCCATTAAAGTGTGAGTTGACGTGTTAAAATTTAAGATCTATTTTAATAGTACAAAGCATGTGCAAACTTGGTTTTAGAATGTAGGGATGGCATTTAACCAACAATAAGATTTTATTCAGAAAGAGCTGCACATTTAAATGATAGTTTCAACATGTGCATATCAATTTGAACCTATTTGATAATATGAATGCAACTAACATTCAAATTATGGCGATATGATTGTTAATCGCATAATGTGGTTGCATGTAAATAACATATATTTCAATTAAAAAAAAAATTACAATCGGCAATAATACAAGCTTAAATACTACATGGTTTGTTGAAGATAAAAAAGTTAAGAGATGCAAGGGAAATATTGGGTGTTAAATCTTCCAAATACACAAAAGTCACAAATATATATATAAAAAACATAGTTAGGGCCTTTATTGCATTTGGAAAGGCATGAATATCTAGTACCAAGGCCACTCATAGAGTAATCATTTTAGCAATTCTTTTTAGACATGTAGCATCAAAAATCAAAATTGATGACAGAAACATCGAAATTATTTAAGAATATCCAAAATAACTTCAAAGTTATAACAAATCGAAGGTTCATTTGGACCAAAACAATGAATTTTCTTGTTGGGTTGTCATTTTCAAGCATCCCTATCAAGATAGACTTGTAGAAAGTGTTTGAGTGAAGGTTATAACATTTTGGAAATCAAAATTTCATAATCTACTAATTTAGAAGCATGTTATACACCAACAAGTATCTTGAGGCATGTATTAAACTCATGTGAAACATATATTGGAGATCACTCAAGCTTAGTTTTTCAAAACTGACAAGAAAAAAATCCCAAGGTTCAAATTGCATTTAGCACATTGGCATTCAGCAAGTTTAAACCTTGGTATATTAGGCCATTATGATACATGATGTTGTTACCGTGTGGAATTTCAATTGTATGAGAAGACATTCCAAGAGTTTTTCAAAAGTCCTTTTCCAAGTGACCCTCCTTCATCTATTTGTGAAATTATTTCCTTCATACTATGCAATGGAAGCAATGGAGTTGTTTGTTTTTTAAAATGTGTTGGAGGAAAAAAATGTGATGATTGCAATAATTTTTCACTCTTTGATACAAATATTATTGTTGATATTTGTAACCCTAGATTGAAAAATAGATCTATGAAGTGGAAGAAATATGAATGTGTTGTTTCAATAACATATTATCTTCAATGGTAAAAAAAATGATTTGATTAAAGATGGTGTTACCATCAAAGATTTCATGCAGAAGTTGTAGTGCTTCGTTGGTTTCTCCTAGTTTGACAAACTAGATCTTATTATTTGAGGGCATTTTGTTTACAAAATGAGCTGATTTATTGACTTGTGATTATGATGATGAAACTCAAACTCCTTGATTATTATGATTATTATGATTGGCTTTGATTGATGATTTTTTAATGAGTTTAATTCAAATGTTGATATGATAACATGGATGGATGAAATGTGTTCGACAACACAGGGTATTCCAATAGAGGACAAACACATTTAGTAACCACTAACACAACCAGATCAAAGATCATTACACTGATTTTTTACGTGGTAAAACCCCAATGTGGGGAAACATCCACAGCCCCAACCAACATGGCCACTTGAGGCAATTTATTAATGCAAAAGAAAATATTACAAGAGCGTTTCTCACAATCAATCATCGGAAAATGACCCTCCATGCTATTTAAATAGAGATCATGGACCAATTAGGTTCTAAGCCACATATCAATGTAGTCATTCAGATCGAGGAGAATAAGAGTTGTCATATCACTCTATGGCTAGAACATATTGTGATCGTCGGATTACAAATGCATACTAAAGAAACACACTTTAACCTAATGACACATTAGACCAAGTTGATATTAACTAACTCCTAAGTGTCGAAATATCCTAACATCCCTCTTTAAGAACAACTTGGGATAGGATTGAACGATTTACAAAGGTGACACAAAAAGAGAAGGAAGGAGGCATTAGAGCCTATCCCCCCTTAATGGCAACTTCCCAAACTCCTAACATAGATCAAAGTTTGGAAAACTTCGCTTATGTAAGAGAGTTTGTGAAAATGTTTGCAACATGATCGTCTATCGGGCAAAAGAGCACTTCAATAAATCGATCATGAATGAGCTTTCTAATGAAGTGCATGTGTAGTTGGATGTCCTTTTTGCGTTGATGTTGAACTGGTTTTTTTAGCAGGTGGAGGTGGATTTGCATCTTCATTGTCATCATCTAGAAAAGAAGAAACCATAATAGGAACAGAAGATGACGTCGAAGATGGCCCGTAGGCTGAACATGGCACAAACGTTGAATTAGGCTTGTAGGCCAAGAGATTTTCATCAAATTTAACATCTCTTCTAATAATAATTTCATTGGAATGAGGATAAAGAAGTCAGTAGCCTTTGACATCTATAGAATATCCAACAAAAATGAACTTCTTACTTTTAGGCTGCAATGCTTTCCTTTTCTCATTATAAATGTGAGCTTGTGTTACACTACCAAATACAGGGAAGTGGCTTACATCTGGCTTAAATTTATTCCATGCTTATTTTGGTGTTATATCTTTTAAAGTCTTTGTGGGAGTGTGATTTACTATGTAATTTTCACAATTGATGGCTTTCACACAATAATGAAGACTTAATCGTTTAGATTGGATCATACAATTAGCCATTTATTTTAATGTGTTATTCTTTCTCTTAACAACACCATTTTATTGTGGTGTATATGGAATAGTGTGTTGCATTTGAATGCCTTGTGTAGTGCATTAACTTGTAAATTTAATGTTCATGTATTTGCCTCCATTATATGTTCTTAACCATTGGATTTGATGGCCAAATTGTTTTTCTACAAGAGCCTTATAGGCCAAAAAATTCACTCTTAAGTTTTAAGAAGTCAACCCAAGTGTGTCTAGAGAAGTCATCAATGAAAGTTAAGAAGTAATTGTACCCAAAGAAAGAAGGAGAAGAAAGTGGACCACACAAATCACTTTGAGCAAATTGCAAAGGAGTCGAGGCATGCCAAGAGGCATTTTTGTCAAAATTGTCCCAATCATGTTTTTCGAGAACACAACCGAAAAAAACACTATCTCTGCAAGAAACGAGAGGAAGACCAGTCACCATATGTTGATTACATAGTTGTTGCAATGAGAGATAGTTTAGATGAACAAACTGGTCATGTCAAAGTTTGCTCAAGTCATCACTATGAGCAACAAAAATTGATGGAAAAGATGATGACCCAAAGTTGTCAAACTTGTACAACCTCGTAATATCATCAACAATTCTAGTTGCTAAGACCTTTAGGATATTTTAAATCCTTGATTACAACTTGGTGAGGTGAAAAATATACAGTTTTACCTTCACCTGAATGAGTGATCTGATACATTGATAGAAGGTTGTAGGAAAGACTTGGAACATATTATACATCATTGAAATGACCATTATCTACCTGAACTATTTTAGACCCTACAACACTGAGAGATATATCAATACTAAAAAATATTTTTGTGGTGTTACATTCATTTAGAGTAGGAAAAAATGTCATTATCCTTAGCCATATAATAATATGTTTTTTAGGTACCTAACCTCCCTAACCCCTCACGTAGGTAGAATACTATGTTTCCATGTAATAAAGGCCAATATTAATAAGACCTAGCAATAAGGAAGAATAAGTCAAATGTAAGAAGACCTAATAGAAGCTTCTGCTTCTATAAGGATCTTCCTCTAGATTTTTCTTTTGGATAGATAGATTTAGTATAAATAGAAGTAGAGGGTATGAGAAGTTTTGCCTTGAGAATTATTGTAATAGAGCATTGATCTACTGGAGGTTGCCAACTCGAAGAAGCAAGTGAACATTGTTTCCTATCAATAAAGGTATTATTTGGTGATGTGGTTTCATCTATTGTGTTGTTCCGCTATTATTCTCTGCAATATTTATGTTCCATGCTATTATAATAGATCAAGTACCTTACAAGTGGTATCAGAGCACTTTCCTTGGCAAAAAATTGTAGGTTATTTTTTTCAGGGTAGAGACGTATTCCGACGTCTTAAAGCTACAGATATTTGTTGTTACGCGCATAAAATCGATGTCGGGGTGCAATACACATAGGAAATACAAGTGGTACTTAAGCGCACATCTGTTGGCCACCCGTGTAACCCATGTTGGTACCCCTTCAAGTGGTAGTGCATCAGACAACACTTGTATACGAATCGGCTTGGATCTCCTTAATCCATTCATAGATAAATCGATCGGTTGCCTGACTGCTATAGTGCCATTGAGAACAAAACATGGGAAGATACTCTCTAGTACTTGGGTAGTCGGGTAGTATGGCTAAGGGCATGGTCTAGCCTCCTTAGTTGGTGCCCTGAGATATTGGGTCGAGTACTATTGTTGGACCCTGCACGTATATCAGAGAACTATAACACATGGAAAACCCTTGTATGTAGACACCCTGCATACCCTTACCCCTTGGGAAGGAAATAGAAACAGAACAGACAAGATCTATTTTCGCACCACTGTGCCTCGTGCATTCGGGTTGCGAAATTACTACACATTTCTTCGTGTTAAGAATTTGGGCATTTCAACACTATAGTATTCTTCAGATCGGAGTATAACTCCGCAGGAGTAAAAAACAAATTTGGATCCTATTGGAACCATTGATCCCTATCCTGTTGGATTCCTCTCTTCGCCCTTATCGCAATCATACCTATCATTTTTTAGAAAAAAAAAATTCCCTTGGAACGACCCTCCTCTGACACCCTTATTTGGGCCTTACCCCATTGGATTCCCCTCGTCGCCCTGGTCGTCGTGATACCCTTCACCCATAATCCATTTTTAGTGTGTTCCTACCCATCCCTTTTTGTTTTCCCTCTTCATCATGGCCCACACCCATAGCCAAGACTTCGAAGCTCGCTTCAATTCCTTGTCTTATACTTTCACTGAGACCCAACAGGAAGAGAGGCAAATCAGTGCCAATATTTCCGCCATCCATAAAAACACACCTTCCTCCATAGACGCTAAAATGGAAACCATCAAACAAGACCTCACTACCCATCTTTCATCTTTCACTAACACAATCTGCGCCAAGCTGAATATCCTTGCAGATCTTCCCTCCTCTGACCCACCTTTGCACTCTGAAGGTGAAACTTCCTCTAATTCCCATACTTTTCATCCCCATCACTTTCAGCATGACCTACACCTTCCGCGTGTGGATGTGAACAAATTTGATGGCTTGGATCCCACTGGCTGGGTAACTCAAATAGAACAATATTTCTCTTTGTATGGCATTATAGATGAGTTGGCCAAAATTTGGTATGGTGTTCTCCATCTAGATCAAGAACATTGGTAATGGTGGCAATGGAGAAAATATGTCCTCCAAGGGTATGTGGCTTGGACACAATTTGTGGCAGAGATTGATGAACTCTTTAACAATGACGCCAACCATTTAGGTCATTTGAAAAAGTTGAAACAATCTTACACAGTGGAAGACTTTATAGTTTCTTTTGAGCGATTGGTTTTCCATATAGAGGACATGTCTGATTATTTTTTATGAGAATGTTTTATCAGTGGCCTCAAGGATGAGATTTGTTCCCATGTCCTCATGGATTGGCCTCAAAGTTGGGTGGAAGCTAGTAAAAAAGCTAAGGAATCACAACAGGTTGTCTCTTCTCAAACCAGAAAACTCTCCTTTATTCCTCGCCCTAAAATACTCACTCCCACTCATCCTTACACTCCACTAAAGATCCAGAAATTGACCAGGGAAAAAATGTTTGAACGCCAACTCAAAGGCCTTTGTTATAATTGTGATGGAAAATATTTTCCTGGGTGACAAATATTTTCCTAGGCACAAGTATAAGGAACAAAATAGTTTTATGGCCATCTCCTAGGATGTTTCAGAAGATAATGTCGAGCCCCCCCCATGTGGTCGAGTCACTTAAACCCACTGACATGACCCCACCCTCCGACCCTCCCAAAGTTGATCCGGTCATTTCTATGAATGCTCTCACTAGATTCTCTACTCCCCAAACCCTCAAGATAATTGGTTACATTAAGCATCGGAAGGTCATTATCCTTATTGACAGTGGAAGCACCCATAATTTTATTGATCATCGCATTGCCCAAGAAACTAATTGATATATTCGTGTAGTCAATAATTTTCAAATCATGATTACCAATGGCGAGTCCATGAAATATGGGGGACGTTGTGAAAATGTGTGTCTCCAAATTGGTCAATACCACATGAAATCTCATATGTTTGCTATCGATATGGGCGGTTGTGACATTGTGTTGGGTTCTGAATGGATAAGGAATATGGGTCCCATTCTCATGGATTTTAAGAAATTAACCATGAAATTCAACCAGGAGGCCCAACAATATAAGTTCCAAGGCATCACCTCCAGTTCCTCGGAGATCATCAGTTCCCATCGCATGGAAAAGATCCTCAAAAAAGGTCATTATGGAATTATTGCACAACTCCATGTCATTCACGCCACTGAGACACCCTTTGTGCCGCAGGACCTCCAATCCATCCTCTCCAAACATCAAGTTGTTTTTACACTCCCCAGGGACTTCCTCCTTCCCGTGGTTTTCATGATCATTCCATTCCCCTTGTCCTCGGTAGCCTTCCTCCCAATGTTCATCCCTATAGTCATCCATTTACCCAAAAAAATGAAATTGAAAAAATTGTTCACCGCAGGTGTTATCTATCCTAGTACGAGCCCCTACTCTTCTTATGTGGTCATGGTCCTTAAGAAAGAAGGATCTTGGCACATGTGTCCTGACTTTTGCGCCCTCAACAAACTCACCATCAAAGACAAATTTCCCATTCTTATCATTGATGACCTCTTGGATGAATTGAGTGGTGCCCAGTTCTTTACTAAACTTGATCTTTTTTCTGGCTACCACCAGATATGTATGATCGAGGCAGACATTCCTAAGACTGCATTTTGAAATCATGAGGGCCACTATGAGTTTTTGTACATTCCCTTTGGCTTGTGTAATTCTCCCTCCACTTTCCAAAGCCTCATGATTCATGTCTTTCGTCCTTTTCTCTGTCATTTTGTCTTAGTTTTCTTTGATGATATCCTCATCTATAGTAAAACCTGGACAATTGTTGAGACCATTTCCCACTTTTGAGTTTCCCTTCCCCTTTCTATCTTCCCAACTTATTTTTTCCCATTTCGTTTCCCTCTTATATACTTACCTGAATTCCCCTTTTCTTTTCTCCCTTCTATTCTCCCTTTCTAGTTACTATACTTAGTCATTTTTCTTTTTAGATTGGTAGGTTCGCGGGTTGGCGGACTCACGAGTTCTCACTTCCATTCATATTCCCATATCATGAGACCGCCGTATTATCCCATACTTAACCACTTCTGCAGTCGTGGGTTTGTGGGTTCAAGATTTCATATCCCGTGTTCTGCGATACCCATTTTTCACCCAAAAGATCTGCGATCTACATTTTGACCATCAAAATCCCTGAACTCCTAAGTATCTCATCTCTCCTATATTGAGTCTGACCGACTTCATTACAACACTTATCCTATTTTCGACCTTTCGCAATTGTGGGTTCCCGCCGTGGCAAGTTCACAAATATTCCCAAATCCTAATTTGCTCTCGTTCGTCCCCACCATCCTTGTACTTTTCCCAATACGCATTTAAGAATGGTTTAATGCTATTAACTCATCGTGCATGTTTTGTAAATATCGTCATTAATAAGTGAAGGGCTTGAAGATGATTTTTCATTAAAATGCATTAAAGCGTGATTTGATGAAGATTGTATTAATGGTTATCCCTCTCAAGCACCCATTACAAATATTATCTATATTAAAGGAACACTCTCGTCAACTTATGGAAGCAGCAGCTCGAAAACAGTTCTGCGGAGATCCTTTGAATATTTTTGGACGAGAGGACTAGGACTTTCAGTGGTCTAGAGCGTATTCTTACTATTCATCCCCCTCTGCTTAGAAGGAAGTGATTTGGACGTCCGGAATTTCTCGTGTAGGGTGCGTCCCTGAGGTTTTCGACTACAAGGAACCGGTTGCATGGTGTGTTGAGAAATATATACCAATTCAGTAGATTATTCAACTTCAAGACCATTCTCCCACCTCTCTTTCGCCTCAAGTGTTTTGTAAAATGTTGAAGCTCCTAGAGCCAACACTTACTTTCGAAGGTGAAGGTTGTAAGGATTTCTTGAAAAAGCATGACAATGGCCTGGACCTCTTACATGAATTCTTGGAGAATCCCACGGCCATCCCTGAATATATTACCAGGCTGCAGGTCAACTCATTCAAAAACACCTTTTGGGAAATTACTTGGTTATTCACCAGGGTAACAAGCCAAGAAAGTATCGCCAGCATCTCTCATATGATTCTTTATATCTTATATTTTGTTGTCAAAGAGCAAGCCATTTTCAATTGGGGAAAATTGATTTCCACTGAAATATCTTCCCAATTGTCATAGTACAAAAAAGAAAAGAAATTATTTATGGCCTCTTATTTGGTGTTTGCGATAGCATATTGCTGTCAATTTCCTAAATTGTTTATCTGCAAGAAGGTGAACTGTGAATTTGACCCAGTTACCTTCTTGTACTAAGCATTGCGGAGACACAAAGATTCTTTGCATTTCTATGAAGTTCTCAATGAGTTTGTCTTGTTTTTTAAAGGATTGTTATTTGGAAAAGATATCCCCATAATATCCGACCATGCAAGTAAATTCTTGGATAAAACGGGGACGATGGAGCAAATGGAAAATTACAATGTTATCAAGATTTTCGGTTCTAAGGAAAATCCCTCCTTTCTCCCATGCCATATATCTGATAGACTGTTTATTATAAAACTCACAAGGCAATATAATTTAGGGTTGCACTTTTTTCATGAGAAACAAAAAAATAAATTCATACCCTTGCGTTGGAAAATTGGGGACTTTGTATTCAGAAATATAAACAAAATCGATGAATTTTCAAACCACTTCCACAATCTGAATCTCAAGTATGTTGAAAATATAAAAGGGTTTGACCCTAACGGAATTTTTGTGGAGCATATTCTATCAGTGGGATTTAGAAATTCATTTATCCATACTATTCTAAATGAAGAAGAAGATAATAACTCCAACGCTCCTACTCACATTGTTGGTGACTTGGAAACGGTACTCAATACCAATGAATTTTTACAAGCATAATGATCCAGGTGGATATTGGTGGCCACCCACCTGTTCCACTTGGACCCCCACCATTGCTTCTTTCAGTTTTTCAGTTTC